>JAQQAE010004194.1:0-19106 GCA_029823295.1 Pseudamia nigra | reverse complement strand
GTATGTATTACACACCCTTACATGCACATTTATTCATTATTATTATTTGAAAAGGAAGTTATGTTAATTATCTGAAAAAGAATGCATTAAATTAGTTCTAAAAATGATTTAGAACGTCACCTTACCTTGATGGCTACAGACAAAGGAGGCATGATGGCGGCCTCGACAGTGATGAATGTCCTCCGTGGCATTTTCTTCCAGAAGAGTCCTGTCTCATCACAATTAAGCACTTGTTGAGGAAGTGAAGTCTTTTGTTGAGGAAGCTTGACAAACTGTGGGGCAGCCTTCCAATCGGAACTAGGCGCCTTGTGGAAACACTTTGACCGAATTCCTTTGCCAAGTCAGTCACTCGACATCATATTATGGCAAAATAATCCAATATACTGTGTCACTGCCATGCGATTACATGTTGCTATGGTAATTGGCCTTCCAGTCGAGTTGGACCAAGTCGGACCTTCGCATCATCTATTTATTCAATATGGGCATAATTTTACCTGAGAGACACTTGACTGCAGTTGTGGTTAAGTGTTTACACTAACAATACTACAATGTGATCTTGTTTAGCACTGCTTGGTGAAGTTTTAGCATGTCCAAGGGCTAGCAGGAAGCTCACTAAAGCTTCCCGTTCATTCCTCTTGCACCCCTGCGGTTCGTACAAATATAGTTGCATCCTGTTTTTGTCTCCAAAATGTTGTCCAAGATGACAGTAATATATACAGCCTATGGCACAGCCTGTCCTCAAAAAGTTGAGCCATTTCTGTCAATCTTTCAGTATTTATGTTTCGTTCCGTTCTTTTTCTTCTTCAGTTCATCTGGGGTCCACTTCTGCTGAACTGTGCTAGAGCATCCCCACAGTTCCCAGTGGCACTGCGCCGAGAAAAGCTGAGAGAAGCCGAGAGAAACGGGAAGAAGCTGAGAATGAGAGTGTGTGTTCTGAGGAACTATTTTAGTTGCAAAGGTGTCTTCTGTCCCCTTGGCCTTTTGCTTTGCCTTCCTTCACATCTTAAACTCTCTTTTTCAGCCCCCATTGTACATCTGCAGTGAGTTAATCAAAGCTAACACTAGCACTGAAAATATAATTATACAAACAACATTGTTTTCAGAAAAACAAAGAAAGTTGCACATTTTCTGTATTTGTCTTTACATTTTCTGTGTTTGTCTTTACAAAAACAACAAACTAAAGACGCATATTTGCAAGTACTGCTCCCGTGATAATTTTGGCATTATGCTGATTCATATTAGTGCATGTGCATGGTCATTATCAATGAAGGTAAGACAATAAGCCCAAGGCAGTCTAAGACTGTTGCACAGTAAACACTGTCTCCTTTTGAGCCTTCTGTTAATGCCTACCATTGTCAATTGTTTTGAACAGACCCACCCTCCACTTCCATGACCTCATGACACTACAGTCTGAACAACACGACTCATAAAATCATCAACACATGATTCATAAGGTCAGATGACTCCATAATAATCAGGGTGGGGATGCTTGCTTAATAGATTAGGTGAATGGATTATGTACAAAATGCATCCTTTGTGACTATTATCATTGTGAAAGGACTCTGTCTGAGCTTTGGTTTGGTCAAGAAATTCTTCCTTCACACTGCATAACCATGGGATACACGACTAGTCAAAAGCTTGGACTCACCTTCTCCTACAGTGGTTTTTATTTATTTTAATTGTTTTCAATGCTGTAAAAGTGTTAAACAACCGAGAACACGTCTTGTGTAAGTAGTCAGACTTGCTTTGACATCATGGCATTCTCTCATCAGATTCATGATTCACCCGGTATAGATTTTGAATCAGACGTGTGTCTTGTCAAGAGTTAATTTGTGCCTCTTCTTGTATTCTTAATGTGATTTAGACCATCAGTTGTCTTGTGCAGAGGCAGGGTGGGTACAGAGTCAATAGCCCTATCAATGCTACTACAACTACTGTACAAATCTATGGTACAGTAAGAGACACAGCTGAATGTGAAGCGGCTGGGATGAGAATCAGCACCTCCAAATCTGAGCCCATGGTCCTCAGCTGGAAAAGAGTGGAGTGCTCTCTCCATGTCGGGGATGAGGTCCTGCCCCAAGTGGAGTGGAGGAGTTCAAGTATCTTGGGGTCTTTTTCAGAAGTGAGGGAAGGATGGAATGGGAGATTGACAGGCAGATCGGTGCAGTAATGCTGACTCTGTATCAGTCCATCATGGTGAAGAAGGAGCTAAGGCGAATGGTGAAGCTCTCGATTTACTGGTCGATCTACGCTCCTACCCTCACCTATGGTCATGAGCTATGGGTCATGACCAAAAGAACAAGATCCAGCATACAAGCGTGGCTGGGCTGTCCCTTAGTGATAGGATGAGAAGCTCAGTCATCCGGGAGGAGCTCAGAGTAGAGCTGCTGCTCCTCTGCATTGATAGGAGTCAAATGAGGTAGCCTGGGCATCTGGTCCGGATGCCTCCCTGGACGCCTCCCTGGTGAAGTGTTCTGGGCACGCCCCTCTGGGAGGAGGCCCTAGGGAAGACCAAGGACACACTGGAGGGACTATGTCTCTCGGCTGGCTTGGGATTGCCTCAGGGTCCCCCCAGAAGAGCTGGCTGTAGCAGGGGAGAGGGAAGTCTGGGCCTCCCTGCTCAAGCTGCTGCGCCCACAACCTGACCCCACGGATAAGCGGTGGGAGATGGATGGATGGATGGTAAGAGACACTCCTACTTTAAGAAATGAAGGTCAGTCAACTTTGAATATGTGCCCAAGTACAGTCACCAAAACCATCAAACACCTTAGGGTGCAGCAAAATGTCAGTTTCTGAGGCTGATAATTCTCATAAGCCCTTCTTTTTGTGGGATGGTCTTCATAAGAGCCAGTTTCATCACAGTGTTTGATGAATTAGACCAGCCATTCCCAAAGACATGGTTGTATTTGTATTATGGCAATTATAATTCAAGATTATCTGTAGGTGCTTCACAGTTCAAGGCTGAAACCTCAAGACTACACAGAGAGCAAACCCAACAGAAACTCCGAGAGCAAACCTAGGATTTTTGATACTGAATATTTGAATTGTTGTTATTATTGTTGTGATTATAAAACACCTAACAATGATTGATCTTTGCCTATATGCAATTATTTAGTATCACAGTGTTTACATGTCTTAAAAAGCACATATGTTAAACAAAACTGAGATTTCTTTATCCTACACCTCCTCAAAATGAGTCACAGTTTGGATGGCTTCAGTATTAACATAGAATGTTGAATATGATAAAAATATAGAATAACATACCGTAGTCAGAAGGAGTTTTTAAAATTTTGACCGGCATGTATCTGGAACTTAACTTTGTTTGAACATACTGTAAAACAAGCAACCATATTTTTCATGATTATTTTTACATTTAAAAGTTTACTTGCAGGATGTTTTCAGTTCCTTGCGTAATTTCGACAGAATTTCAGAACAGGCTACATGTCACTTTCACAACGGAAGACGCCTCCTCCGCTGGACTGACGGTTATGACATGCAGAAACACGGCTGCTTTTAAAACCTATGAGCAATACAAACACATGGTTCAATTCAACATGACAGTTATCATGAAAATGTACTGAAGATCAAATGGTCCATAAACACTAAAATGAAGAAAACAGGTTTGACATTCTGTTGGAAGATAAACATCGAATGGAATCGCAATCTTTAAGTGATGAGCCAAGCTCAAAATGGTGATTGCAAAACCAGGCTTGGCTGCCTCTATTCCAGTTGTTTCTGCATTTTTTTTTCTTTTTTGACATTGTTTCAACTGTGTGTCTGACTTTTAATGTATCTGCTTTTACTGTGAAATCAACAACCCTTTTCCATTTCTGATGTTTTTTGTTTTTTCACAGCTATTAATTAATTTACTCATTGAACAAGCATTTAGTTTATTTTCAAATATACAGCAAAGTGAAGTGACAAGTTAAAAATAGAATTATGAAATTTAAATGGCATTTCTTTCAAAAACAGAGCAAGAAATCAAACAAAATAAAAAGGTGGGAACATTTACTCTTTTATATCTCTTTTTTTGTACATCTGGAAATAACTAATAAACAGCATACACTTTACTTTTGATCCAGTACATTTGGGATGTAAAAATGTACTTCTGTGCAGTTACATTTGACTACACCAACTTACTTTTACTCTTATGGTTTTGCGCAGATTTTGTTTTTCTTCCAAATAATAATGAACAGCAACTACTTTGCTGTCCCCAAACAGCAGAACGCAACAAAGTGACAATATCAAACAACAAAATAATCAAGTATTTTAACAAAATGAACAAACTAAGCCTCAGAATGAGCAAGAATTAACAAAAATAATAAGATGTCAACAAAAATGAACCAAATGAGCAAAAGTAAACAAAAACTGAACACAATAAACAACAAAATAAGCAAAAATAATCAAATAAATTAACAAACATGAACAACATAATCAAGTATACTAACCTCTTTAGCCCCTGCCTCTTTTTTAGGATTTTTATATTTGATGTTGGTGTTGGAGTTACGTTTGGTGAGTGGAAATATGATTTATCTACAGTATGTAGCGGAGTTTCTCCTGTTTAATTTTATTTGCAGTATGATTACATATTACATCAAGAGTGCAGTGTTTTAAGCTTTTTGTGGCAAAGCATTTTGTTGAGGAGCAAACTCAAGAGTCCCCCACTTTGGGGACTCTGAAATCAATAAAAAATAATAAAATACGTGACAAAAAATGGACCGAAAAAATTTTACAAAATAAATAACAAAATGAGTGCAAATAATCAAATAGACTGACAAGTTTATCAGTAACCACCAGCTTACAGAAGCATGCAACAATGTTGGCAAACTAGTAAGTAGCCAATGGTTTGTGGTGGACGCTATAAATGGTTAGACAGGCGACCTGCCAGTCAACACGGTTGCATACACGAGTGGTGTTAACAGTCATAGTGATCGTTACTATGGAGCTATGTAGCAACAGTAGTTTATCTCATTACAGGTTGACTGAGGACAGTCTGCATTTCAGATTCCTTCAACATCTGGTACAGGTAAGAAAGGAATTAAATGACCGACGGACGTACTAGCTCAACCGTGAGGTTGTAAGCCGTGTTGACTGGCAGGTCGCCTGTCTAATCATTTATAACGGTCTGCCACAAACGATTGACTGTAGCTAGTTTCCCGACTTCCCCACTTTGTAGAGTGCACCTTTAACATAATGTATGTCTGTCACTTTATTTTTGACAGTTAATGTACACTTTACATTGTTATCACTCGTCAAGGACGTGTTCAAACACAGTATCTTAGGCTCTCAGTTGCCCTTATGTTCTAATCTTTGAAATCCATGATCAATAATATTAAATCTAAATATGACTGAATAGAGCCAAATGCACTTCAAAAGAACACATACAGTATGTGCATAGAAGTGACCTTATTGGAATATGTGTCATTAATTTCACCACCCAGTCTGTAAAAGCAGCTGCTCTCTCAGTAGACCACTCCACATGTAACATGTTACATAATCAATGTGCAATATTCAATGTTATATCACTCACCGCTGCGCAGTATAACATGCAATATTTCAGTGCAATATTTCCTGTTTACACTGTAAATAACTTAAATATTTTATACATGTAAATATCATGTACTTTATCATGTATATGATTATATACATGATAAATCCATGTACCATACTGTATATTGTTGCGTATTTTATTATAGCCTTTACTATTTATTGATAGTTTGTTTCTTATTTTTTATTCATATTTTTTAATACGTATTCTAGTTTTTTATAGCATGTATCCTGCTGCGCTTGCTGCTGTAACTCTGTGAATTTCCCCACTGTGGGACTGATAAAGGTTTATCTTATCTTACCTTATCTTATCTTATTACAACTGGACTTCAGTAAGTAAAACAGGGAAAGAGCATCTTGAGTCTACCAATATTCATATAAAAGGTTATTTTTTATTTTTTGTAGCGTTTGCATATCTCCTTCTTCTCAAAGTGTTGTGATCATTGTATAATTTTATTCTGATTTGATTAGCAGATTTAACTGACTGAAAACAGCTTCAATATATTAAAATCATGCAAGGTAATTATACTGAAAACAAGCATGCATGGGATACATTAAAATGATCAAATTAGAACATCTAAAAATATATAGTTTCTTCTAATTAAATATGCTCTTTGCAAGATTTTGAAGCTGTGAAACATCTCCAAAGTGTTATTAACACTCAAGAGGAATATACAAGTGAAGTTTCTCTCTGATGCTCTTATCACAGAACACTGATTTACTGTGCTAAAGGACTTCCAAAATCTGTTTTTTTAGGTCAGACACTGAAAAAAGATACAACTTGAAGCTCATAATGTTTGACCCTGAGGAATTTGGTTACATAAGTTATGTATAGTGTTGTTTGCCTGGAGATGATCTGCAATGTCAAACGCATCATATCAACACAACTTGTCCGTTCAAAGTTGTAACTGGAAGAGAAAAGGAGCTCAGACTCCCTTGAGCGCTGGTGAACCCGAGGCTGCTCAATGAAAGGACTCTGCCATCTGATCATGTGCAGCCGCTGGTGCAGTGTGTTCAAGCATTTGGTTTCATTTTACTAAAGGCCAACACAAGGCCACTGCTACACTGATGGTAACAGGGTTCGAATACTAGAGAGGCCTAAAGCGTATTAAAAAGAGTTCACCTACATTATCCACAAATGACATGTTTTCTTACTTAAATATGACACTGTCTCCTTTTAACTGCCTCAGAATAATAGTACCACTGCTACGACATGGGGGCTTTGGCTTTATATACTCTGATATTTAGCTGGACTGCGTTTAGGTTTGATGGTACACTTTTTTTTTTTTTTTTTGTCAAAATCTTGTACTGACGAGAGTTGGAGCACTACAGAATGTCTGCCCCAACACATCCAGAAGATTCTCAATGAGGTAAAAGTCTGGACTTGGAGGCCACTCCACGTTTAAATTCATGTCTCAGGCTCCCTGAACCACTCTTTGAGCCCCATAACACTATTTGAGCTGCATAACTCCTGGCATTGTTGTCTTGGAATAAACCCATGAGGTCACAAGAACATAAAAATCCATTGACAGAAAAGATGTTGTTACAAGTAGTAGCACCACCTTTTCCAGAAGCAGTTGTACCACCTATTCCAAAAGTTGGGACCTGTGGGATATGACTGTGGTCAATAACGGGTTTCAAGTGAATCAGTGCAGACACTTTTGAGTTTTTGCATCTTTTTGAAACAACCAACAGCCCCCCTCATTGAAAAGCAGTAAATGATAGGATAGACAACTTTAAAGGTGATAGAGACAAGACCTCCTGGCCAGCAGGTGTCACACTCACTCTTGCTCCTCTATAATGTTGTACTGGTTACAATGTCAGGGCCCTGTGGTGGCTCTAAACTCAGCTACTATACTTATTTATGAATTTGAGGTGCTTGTACAGTTGCATTCCAGTCTGTGCAACTTAATTATTTTACACTTTACTATATCTTGACGTATTCCACCATATTCGTTTGCTTTGTTTGATCTTGCCCCTGCAGATTAATCAGAAAGTGGTAATGTAGGTACAAATTATTCTGCTGTGCACATTCACAGCATTTATCTGCAGCATGGTGAATTTCATTATCAGTCAATCAACAGGCTAATGCCAGTTAATGATCCTCTGAGCCCTTCATACGCCTCTTATGTTGTTTCATGGAATGTGAGGTGCCTGCGTGGCGAAAAATTCCCTCATCGCTGAGATTAGGCATATGGTGTGTAAAAATAAAAGTGGTGCATGCTACATGATTAGAAAATGGTTTCCTCCTGCACACAGGGTCATTCTCCTGCCAATGCAAACTGCTGCGGTGCTGTGTGATCGTTTTGGACGTCTAACGCTTTCATATGCTTGCATGGTTTATCTACATATGATGCTTCTCTGTGCAGCTTCCAGAGCTGTGTCTTATGTTCTGCTTTCATCTTTTACACATCAATCCCTGCTTTAGATCTTAACATCTTTACTCCAGCCCGATCTGCATCAACAAATCATTTTATCCTGGTAAATACATGTCTTCACACACCCACAAGCTAAAAGTAGTAAATATTTCTTTGCCTTGTGTCACTGCTGTCAGGGTGATTCTCAGAAATTCCAGTTCAGCAGTCATACGTGGAGAACAGTAGCTACAATAGCAGGAGATAGCATAATTAAAATGCCTCAGGTGATTTGGGAGAGTAGTGCGGGATGAGTTTCTTGTCAGGTGATGTGCTGAAGCTTTTCAGCAGTATAAGCAACATTAAAAGCTGCAGAGGGCTGTTTGTGTACTCCCGCTCATGGGTGAGTCACACAGAAACATGCTTCATACTTTCTGATCACACTCAGCTAATTCCATCTGGCAGATGAGTGAGGGAGGGGGAGCGGCTGTCAAAACTCCAACGAAGACAGTTTACCTGCACAGTGCCTCCAAGAAGCAGCCAAGTCCTGGGAAAAGGTATTTACAGATATACTGTACTCATTCCACTTATCTTAACCTCTTAAGCCCTAGTCCCTTTTTTGGCCTCTTTTTAGGATTTTAATAGTTGATGTTGGTCTGTGTAAATGTAATTTACAGTATATGTGCCTGGAGCGAAGTCTCTCCTGTTTAATTTGATGTGAAATCTGACTAGATTTCTACATGATAAGTGTAGTGATTTATGGTTTTTGCAGAGATTTTTTGCTGCAGACTAGCCCCAGGAGGTCCCCCAACTGACTCCAGAGCCCCCAGTTAAAGAGGTTTAAACACAAGCTACGATCTCAATGTGCTTTAGCTCACCAGATGTCTTGTACAGAGGAAGGCTAGGTCCATGCAATTAAATTTTATTTTTATAGCGCCAATCATAATCAAAGATTATCTCTAGGTGCTCCACAATTCAAGACTATACGAGGAGTAAACCCAACAGAACCACCGAGAGCAAGCCAAGGGTGACAGGGGAGAGGAAAAGCTTCCTTTAACAGAAGAGAAAAACTTCCAGCAGAACCAGCGGCTCAGGGTAGGCAGCACTCTGCCTCAACCGCCATAGCCCTATTAGTGCTACTACAATGACTGTACACATCTATATCATAGATTGAAAGATATAGATATAGTCAGTTAAGTAAAGAGTAAAGACACTCCATTGCTTTAAGAATTGACGGTCAGCCAGTCTGAAAAATCTCAAGAATGTTGAATGTGTCTTCAAAGCCATCAAACCCTGTGGTGAAACTCGCTCTGGTGAGCACTGTCCCATTGTAGGACGACCAAGACCTACCTCTGCAGATGGAAATGGTCTTGCACTTATACAGCACCTTTCTACTCTACAGCACTTTACGCTGCTTTCCATTCACCCATTCACACACACATTCACACACCAGTGACACTTACTGGGAGCAACTTGGGGTTCAGTGTCTTGCTCAAGGAAACTTTGGCCTGTGGGTATGAGAAGCCGGGGATTGAACCAATAGCCTTCCAGTTCATGGACAACCCGCTCTACCTACTGAGCCACAGCCTGCCATGTACTGTAGGTGTGTTGGATGGAGAAGGTACTGTATGTCCAAACTTTCACCTGGTAATGTATACTTAAAGGTGCTGTCTATGATGTTGGCAAACTAGCTAGTAGCCAATTGTTTGTTGTGATCAACTGCATATGTTTGGACCCATGACCTACGAGTCAACCCAGCTTACAACCTCATAGTTGCACAAGCTCATACACTTACTCACAGAGATAAAAACAGCCTGTTTAATCATTTATATTGGTCTGCCACAAAGCGTTGGCTACCAGCTAGTTTGCTAACATTGTAGACTGCAACTGTGAAATGTGGAAAATAAAATGAATGGTTGTGCAGTAAAATGGGCTTTTACTCTCATATTTGAGGACTTTGGATTCAAATCATTGCTGTTTCAATGTAGCATTTTACAGCTTTGGATGTAAAACCTCGTGCTTATTTGAACTACTTTAGTTATTGTTTACTGCAAACCATTTCTAAATAAAAAGGAAATAAAGTTTAAAAATGTTAATGGTAAGATGAGAATGTAAATATAGTAGAGAACAATAGAGTGGAATAGTTGAAACTTTATCCCTTTCTGGGAAATTCACATGTCCTGCTCACTTCAGTCGGCATGAAAGAGTATATCATTAAGATGTCTTCAGTCTGCCATCAGCTGTGGTATTGAACAGTCTGATGGCGGCGGGGATGTATGCATTGTTGTCTATTGTTTGATGATGTTTTTTTTTTTTAACTTGTTGTTTTTGTCTGTTTGCCAGGGACTACAGATGTAAAGCAGCCTTTTGGCAAATTGTGGCATATTTACGGTACATTGATATGTTCATCAAGATGCACTGTCCCTTTGAAATAAATAAAATTTCAAATTGTAAACCAAGCCATGGTGTATCCAGATATTTCATCAGAGGAGTCTGGCCAATCACTGTTCAGCCAGGTTTCACAGAAACAGAAAACAGCGAGCCTCTTGGAACTCCTTCTGGCTACTCACCAGTGCCTCCAACTCATCCACTTTGTTGAATTCATGTTGCTCATCAGGATAGTTGGTAGAAAAGGCTTGTACCTGACTCTTCTTCCTTTGGCACCAGACCTCCAGCCATGCAGAGTCCTTCTCAGATCCAGTGGAGATTGATTGGTAAGCTCCATATTTCCTCTGCCTCAGGTTCAGGAGGTCATCTCTGGAGGAAACTCTTCTCTCAGTATCAATGCAAAATTGATCCCACAAAAGAAGATCCACAAAAAGCATCGTGAAGTTTTGAGAAAAAGTGGAGAAAATATATCTAAAAAATACAGCTAGTCAGGTATACAGTAGTTCACGTTAGACAAGTGTTCTTATCTCAAATAGAGTTTAATAAGATATTTATACCAACAAACAGATTTTATAACACAGCTATATTTAATAATGTGCATGTCATGAGAGAAGAGAACATTCTGTTCTCAGTTCAATTATATTAAATCTCTCAAAATTAATTCAGCCTTTGTTGCTTACATGCAGTATGTAAAAGTAGTGAAATGTAGTGAAGTAAAACATGCAGTATTTGCTTCTGAGATGTGGTGGAAAGGAAAAATAAAGTTAAATAAAATGAAAATATTTCAGTGGGTAAAGTACCTCAAATTTGTATGCTAGTACAAACTGAGTGCAATTTATCCCTGACACAGGTTAACAATAATTAGAAAAAGAAACACAGGTTGTATTACTGTATGTTCCCCAAGTCCACCAGTGCATGAAGCAAAATGTTATTGCACAAGGACCAGGAGACATTAGATACATAGCAATTAAAAAATTAAGGCAAAAAGTAAAGCAAAGCACAATATGTCAGTGAGTATTTTTTACGTAAAATGAAGGAAAAATAACAAGTAAAAAAGTAACATAAGAAAGTGAATAAAAGTGAACAAAATCGGAAGAAAATGTACAAAATCATCAAAAAAATGAATGGAAGTGAGCAAAGATAGAAGAGACATGAAAATGAGAAGTAAATGAACAAACCAATCAAGAAAGTTAACCAAAATAGAGGCAAATAGAAGTAAAATGAATAAAAATGAATAAAACAAGATGATAATGAACAAATTGAGCAAAAAACAATCAAGAAGTTGCTAAGAATGGCACAAAAAAGAAGAAAAATAATGAAGTAAATGAACCAAATTAGATACAAAAAGAAGAAAAAAAATAGCAAAAATAAACCAAACAGTTAATAAAATGCTTTAAAAATGATTAAAAACAACTTAAACCAAAATGTTCAAATTGCATGTTTGAGATATTTTAACGCATTCTATTTAATAGTGACTGAAGCATAATTATGATTGTATTTCTTACATATTTTTTAAATTAACGTTGCTTGATTAACCTCAGTGTTTTTAATAATTCATGCATGAAAGGGTTAATGAGTGATACCACACATTTAGATAAAAACACACGTACAACATCTAATGAAAAACAGATCATGTATCACTTTTTGCTACATATTTGTCTGTTTTTTTGTGGTGGAAAAACACTGTCCAGTGGAACTCCGGCTAGCGAATGCTTCTGGTAACAAAAAATCCAGGTACCAAGGAAACAATCGGCCAAGTAATAGGCCGAATGCTATATTGCTAACATAACTTCCTTTTCAAATAATAATAATGAATAAATGTGCACGAGAAGCACAACAGAAAATACCTCCTCTGACAAAACTAAAGTGAACAACTACATTTGCTGTTGCCAGAGCTCGAGCAGGTGTCAAGACTGGATTTTAGCTAATTCATCAAACCCTTTTGTGATTTACAAACAATACAGGCAAAAAACACAGTGGTCATTCAGGCTACAGGACATGTTGAACTTCAACTATTTTAAAATGTTTTATAGATCAAATAATTGTTTCTCTACAGTATGAAATGTATATGTTCACAAACATAGTGATCAAAGGTCACTTTTGTTGAGTTTCACTGAATTTCAATGACCAGAGTAAAAATGTTTCTGCTTGAATTACATTTTGTCTTTCTTCTCGTGTTTGCCCCATGTAGAGCTTAAATTAGATGACATGACAAGTTTGCAGGAGGGATATGTACGAATGACACAAAAGGACAAGAACAAAAGAGGCTAAATAAACAACATAAAAAAAACTTAAAGTAAGGAGCAAATTGAAAAAAATAACATGCAAATTGCCAGGAAACTGAAGAAAACTGTGGAAAAATGAACAAAAAGGAACAAAGGAACAAAAAGGTTCATTGAAAGGAACCCTTTAATGATCAAATACATATAAACGTGTTGGAAAATTGATTCATGGTTATTTTCTAATGTATCTAGGTTAAAATAACACAAATTCACTTTTATTTGTCAAAATTTGGCTTTTACATTCTATTTGGGTGTTTGTATCCCTCATTTAGTGTATAAAAGTAACATTATACCATTTTGCAAGTAATTCATTTTTCAGCTTTAAATCATGTCATAAACTATTAAATAGTGAATTAATTTCAAATTTTGTATGCACCATTTTTAAAGAGTAGTAAAAAGAAAAACTGACGAATGGTTAGTTGAATATACTTTAAACACTGAAAACCAGTTTTTTAATAAACACCAGCTGCTTCAATCTTTACTCCTTCCATCTAAATAAAACTCATCTACTTCACATCTACATCTCTGGACTGTACAGAGTGCTACCAAAACATTGACGAGTGCATTTGTGCACTGGTGAATTAATCTATAATATGCATTTAATATTTCACACCTTTTTATCATTGATTATTCGTAGAATATAAGTCTTAAAACAAGAGTATGTCTGTGACTGACTCGTCGTGTTTTGTACTTTATCTGGTCGACGTATCCTTCGAGATACAAACATTCACTGTCTGATTATCAAAGCTGTGTCATTCATTGTGTTTCAACGTGAATATAAAAATTGATCCTTAAAAAACATTTTTTCTTTTAAATTTAACACCTACAATATATAATAAACATGAAAACCAACAACTCTTATTTCTCGATCGGGGTCTTTGTCCACATAGACAGACATTTTGGACTTAGTGGAAAATTCATCAATATCCGACTGAATAATGGCATGAAGTCACATGACCTGATAAACTCACTACTTCCCCCTTTAAGTGTTATTTTATGACATAAGGTTTAGAAACTTTACACCCCTCCCCCTAAAGACAGTCAAATGTCTGTGTCTCCTAGGATACAGAAAAACATTTAAGGGTTAAAGAAATGAACAACGTAAACAAAATAATCGACAAAACGAACAAAGATAAACAAAATAAGAAGCATATGAATAGTGAATAATAAACAAAATTAACAAAGGTGAACAAAATAATCAAAACAACAGTTAAAGACAAACAAATAAAGACACAAGTAATTAAAATAAGAAACCAAACAAACATAAAAAAAATAAGAAACATTCAAACCATTTTTTGTGTCATTGTTTGCTGAGTTAAAGCACTTTCCTGTTTTCAGCAGTGCACTTTATCAGCAGATCTTAAAGTTGTCACAGTTTCACTTATGAACACATACACACACACACGTCTGTCACGCCACCTTCCTGCCTTCCTGCTTTGACTCACCACCACACCTCATTCATCTCCGACTGACTGCTGGGAGGGGGTCAACTTATGACCATAGGCCACGCTTCAAATTGTAAGGTCAAAGGTCTTCCTTTCAGCCCTCACTAAGAAGCTGGTAATGTTATGTTGTCATCAAAGTGGGATTTGAGTGGGCGTGACATGTTAGAATTGCAACTCGAAGCGCGCAGGGTTCAAGCTGCTGCATGCACATAAAATTAAATAAGCAGCAGCTATCCGCGTATGCTGCCTTGACGATCGCCATGGAAACTTAAAGGGAAGTTCGGTTGCTCTTGCTGCGTGCTGTGCCCATAACTAATGACATGCCGCAAGCATTATTCCCCAATATAGACACAGCCAGGAATAACACGCCATCTTTTTCAAGTGAAATCACAGTGAATGTGATTACCCCAGAGGCTGGATGTGTATGTTCCCTAACACATGAAAGCCGAGTCCTCATGTAGTCCACCTCTAAGCCCTCGACTCCGCAAAAGTCTGCTTAAAGACGCACATGTGTGTCTTTATCTCCAGCGCTGTTCTCCAAACCACGGTGTGGAAACTTAATTAATCTGATAATGTTAATTTGCTTTTTCGTATGGAAGATGAGGACTAAACTCCTCTCTTACTCCATTGCTAAACCTGATCAGTGATGTGCTCTATCTCTTCCCCCTTTCTCTTTAATGTTTTTTGTTTCTCTGGAAGGACACAGTGACTCACACAAAAGCACAGTTAAAGTCTTATCATGATTGATTGATAAAGACACAGACGGAGCAGAGAGTTTGGCAATCATTTCCTTTAATTAAAAATCATAAACGCATGATTGCTCCCCCTCTGGCAGGAGTATTACCCTTCTCTCTGGGATGGTTCGAGCCAGAATCAGCCCCCCCCCCCTTATTCCCCAGCATCCAACTCCCACACTGCTCTATCTCAATCTATTATATACAGGTAGTGTTTCTTCAGGTTTGAAATTAAATGTAGAGGAAGTGTGGCGTTTGTAGTTCGCCCACATTCATCTCCCGTTTCTGTTCGTTCCGTCCTAGTCTGACTTTGTGTAACGCTGATTTTCTCATCTCTCAAAAATGAGTCTTGCATATGATAAAAAAAAAATTACAGGGACAAAATAATTAAAGAAATGAACAAAATAAGAAGCAATTTGGGCAAAATGAGCAGGAAAATGAAGAAAAGAGGGGTAAATAAACAAAAATGAACAAAATAAGGAGCGAGTTAAACAAAACTGTCTGGAAAATGGAGAAAACAGAGGCACAATAAAAAAGGGACAAGATAATTAAAGAAATAAAACAATCAAGAAAATGAACAAAGATTAATAAAACAAGAAGCAAACTGAGCAAAATGGTCAGGAAAATGAAGAAAAAAGGGGCAAAATATAATAAATAAAAAATAAGTATCAAAATGAGCAAACAAATCAAGAAAATGATCAAAGATGAACAAAACAAGCAAATTAATGAAAACAGTAATGGAAAAATGATGAAAAAGGCAAAATAAACAAAACAAAACAAAATGATCAAAAAAATGAACAAAATAATGAGCAACGTGAACAATATAATAAGAAAATTGAACAAAGTCATCAGGACAATGAAGAAAACAGAGGAGAAATAAACAACAGGGAACAAGATCATTAAAAAATGAACAAAATAGGGGAAAAATAAAAAATAATCAAAGAAATGAACCGAGATGAACAAAACTACAAGCAAATTGAGAACAGTAGTCAGGAGAATGAACAAAAAGATGGCAAAATAAACAAATGCAACAAAATAATAAAAAAATTAAGAAAATAAGGAGAACATTTGCAAACAAAAAGCAAATAGAACAAAATAGTCAAGAAAGTAAAGAAAACAGAGGACAAAAACGTAAAAGGGAACAAGGTAATTAAAGAAATGAACAAAATAAGGGTTAAAAATGAATAAAATAATCACGGAATGAACCACGATGAACAAAAGTACAATCAAACTGAGCAAAATAGTTAGGAAAATGAACAAAAAAGAGGATACATGAACAAAACAGAACAAAAAAAGTAAAATAAATGGAATTTGACCAAAATTTAGTCATAGGAGATGAGCCAAAGAGGAACAGCAGACCCCTGAAATAGTGAATCCTCCTTTCTTTTTGATGAAATGAAGGCATTTCAAGCGAAACATAATGTAAATGTAATTGGAGCTGCAATTTAGTTGAATATGAACAGAATATGGGTGAGACAGGGTTGCTTGTGGACTGAACTGTGGAGCAGCAATAAGATGAAAAGCCCGAGGTTGATGGTTTTCATGTGGGCAGGAGTCTGGAGCAGCTGCGTGAATCCAGCTCGGGTGCAGCAGCCCTTGGATCATGTCCGAGCCTCGCAGCGCTCGACAGCGCACACATGCTTAACAAGTCTAAAGGTGAAACTTACTTTTGGTGCTTCCCAAAGTCCTGCAGCAAGTGAAACCTGGAAAGTGGGAAGAGTTGAAAAGTTGAAGAAAATAACAGCACTGTAGGATCGGGGGAGGGAGAAAAGAATCAATGAAGCCCCTGCTTCCTTAATCATCATGCACATCACACTGCCATGGAATGTCCACCTAATTTCTCTGGCACCTGAATAACTGAGAAACCTTTCAAGAGGGAAATTGGAGCCGTAGTGAAGTGGTCTTGGCAATATGTAGTCACATTTTTGTTAGTTAGGTTGTGTTTTTCTTGCTAGATGTGGGCTATTATGTGTAACCTATCCCAGCCTCATGGATTCACAGCTGAGGATGGTTAAATTTGTCATGTGGATTGGTTACGGAACAGAGCTGACAGAAACAGTAGCTGCAAATGGTTCCGAGTGTTTGTATTGTACCTGATTGAAACGCCAGCCGGGCGGAGCGCACGGCAGGATTCAAAATGTTACGTACGTTCTCAGGTACGGGGTGGAACGGCTGCTTACACCATGTTTTCAGTGAGGACACAGACAGTACTCAAGTCACAGTACTGTCACTTATCATTTCAAGTAGAAGCAAAAGTACTCATGAAAATAAGTGCTTGAGTAAGAGTAAAAAAGTTTGTCATGGAATATGTTGGATATGTTACATTTGTTTTTGTTCAGCTTTATTGGTTTTTATGACCATAGTTGTCAGTTTGCTTTATTGTTTTGTTATATTTTTTTGATTTTTCAACATATCTGGGTTACATTGTACAGTTTCCTTACCTGACTTATTATCATTTTGATTGTTTTTGCTTGCTTTGTTATGTATTGTGTTGCTGTTGGTACATTTATATTGGTTATTTTAACCGTATGTGTGCATTAGCTTTATTGTTTTATTACATTTGTTCTATTTTGTGTGTGTTGATGTTTTTTAGTTTTCTTGGTTACATTGTAGTGCATGATTCATTTGCTTCATCATTTTTGCTCATTTTGTTGATTTTTTTCATTTTTATAGGCTATTTTGATCACATTTATCAATTTAGTTGATTTTTTTCTCATTTTATTATGTATTTCTTGATTTTTTTCAATATTGTTTGTTATTTTGTATTTTGATAATGTATTTGATTGTTTTGATTATTTTTTTGCACATTTTGTTGTGTGTTTTTGTTGCTTTTAGTTCATTTTTAATAATTATTTTGACATTTTTGGTTAATTTACTGGGTTGTTAATTTTTGCTCATTTGTTGTGTATTTGTTGATCTTTTTAAATATTCATTTATGTCTTCATTTGTGTTTACATTTGCTCCTGTTGTTGCATATTTTGCTCATTTGTAATTTATTTTGTTTATTATTTGGTTGATTTTTGTTTATTTTGTTTAGTTACTTGGTTATTTTGGTTATATTGCTCATTCTGTTGCTCAGTTTGTTCATTTTTGTTAAATTTATGTAATTATTTTGTTAATTTTTGCTCATTTGTTGGATCTTTTTATTTAAATTTTACTCTCTGAGGTGTGGTCAACTGTCACTGGGTAGAGGTACATTTTTCTTATCATAAATGTAACTGAGTATGAGTCAACAGTATTGTGTAAAACATCTACTCTCAGTAGTGCATTTTTTTGGAAAAGCACATGTAACTGAGTAAATGTACTTGAGTAGCACCCACCTCTGCTGACAGATGACAGTGCATGATTCTATCCCTGCAAGGCAAGATGTGACACCCAACAAACTGCAGATGTTTTCTTGTGGTGCCAGTTAATTATCACAGCGGTCATGCAGTTTGAGCTCATATGGTGATATCATATTTTTTGGATTGAAGTCTTCATTTAGCTGACATGCACAAACTTACACTCACCCCCCTCTGCCTCCAGTCTGTCATTTCACTGCACATGTCACCTCGAATGAACCCACTAATGTGACAGCCAAAGGACAGCTAATCAAAACAGCATTAGCTCATATGCAAAAAATCCTGTTTCATAACAATACCTTTTGGGTTGACCGGTATTTCATTTCTCTTCAGGCTGTTTACAGTGTCAAGCTTTGGAGAAAGAATATTTGGGGTAAATAAATGTAATACCCATCAGTGCTACAGACACATGACCATTTTCTTGCACGGTGTCTGACGCTGTGCATATGTGGGGCCTCCTTATGTGTTTTCTACTGCACGTTCAGTCGTTCAGAAGAACAATCAGCCTCATGCACAAACCATTTCATATAGAAAATGTAACATATCCTACCATACCATACCATGGTATAGCATAGCATAGCATATATCAAACCGTAACATAGCATAGCATAACAAACATACCATACCATGGTATGGCATAGCATAGCATCTATCAAACCGTAACATAGCATAGCATAACAAACATATCATATCATGGTATAGCATAGCATAGCATAGCATAAAATACTATACTATAGCATAGCATAGCAGAACATAGCATAGCATACTAGACCATATCATATCATATCATATCATAGCATAGCATAGCATAGCATAGCATAACCAAAGATGTGCCCAAGTAGAAATAGATGTACTCATAAGTGCTTAAGAGTCAAACGTAACACGTTAATCCGGATTAACTAATTTTGCATAATTTATTCGATTAAAATGTTTAAAGCGATTAACGCACAATAACTCATACATCAAGGAAAAAGTGATGAGATCTAATGTTTCATTTGACCCACCTCACTGACAA
>JAQQAE010004193.1:0-19108 GCA_029823295.1 Pseudamia nigra | reverse complement strand
AGACCAAAGAGGAGATTTATGGATGTGGTGAAGGAGGACATGAAGGTAGTTGGTGAGAGAAGAAGATGCAGAGGATACAGAAGGGAACAGCCGACAGGAAAAGAAGAAGATTTGTTTGTGCAAAAGCACAAATACTGCTGTTGTTCCAGCATGGAAATCGTATTCGGGTCAAAAACACTGTACTTCTGTTTGTGATGCGTGGCTCACTATTGGTGGTTTCCTGTGTGTCCAGCTTCGTAGGTTGTTCATTGAAATTAAATTTATTGTTTCTGGAGGCCATCGTGTTTTTTTTTGTAGGAAACGTTTGGTTTTTTTTTGTTCCTCAAACAAATGTTTGGGCCTGAAAACAGGTTTTAATCTTTCATTCTATAATTCTGTACCTATTTTGTATTTAAAATCTACGAAGGTTTGAATTTTGAGAGTATTTAAATAAGAGAGAAATCTGAGAAAATGTTAATGCCTGTCTGAGAATAGTGTATAAGGTGTGTGGTGAGGGGTTTTACAGCCTTAAAACGAATATGGTGGTGCCCCGGCTAACGAATTCAATCCATTCTGGCATTGTGTTCATTGTGCGAATCATACATTAGCCGGAGCGAATTTTTCCATAGGAATCTACTTCGCGGATTTCACCTATCGCGGGTTATTTTGAGAACGTAACCCCCGCAATAAATGAGGGACCACTGTAATTAATAAATCATATGCGTACCGGTACTTGTACAAAATATTGTTTTTTTCTTTGCATGACAAAATGGCCAGTTTGACAAATATGTTAAAAAATCTTGGGTGGCCCCAAACTATTGATTGATGGCGTATATTCTTAAACACCAAACCTGTGGAATAATATGAATTTCTGTGGTCTTCTGAGGATGGAATACAAGGAGACAAGCACCAACCATTTTGCTCTATGAGCACGTTGACCTCCCACAGGTTGATAGAGTAAACACCGAGCCCCTGTTTGACCTCTGTCTGCTCTTTCTCTCACCTCTGCTTAAAAGACTCACACCTTCAGAGGAAACACTGTTTGATCACCTGACAGCTCGCTGACAGGCTGAAGCCCACTCTCCACCTCCCCACATACCGACCAGCCAGTCAAGCACACTTATCTTCGTCTTACAAGTGAAGTGTTGGAACAGGCACCCTAAATGAAGCGTCAGTCACCACATTAACCTCTCCCACACACATATTTTCCCTGTTTAGGTGGTTTATATGCAATCGGAGAAGCATTCCTTTTCATGGAGTAAAACAGGATGTGTCATTTTCTGACCTATTCAGCTTCATTGAGACAGCAAAGTAAAGTACCCATGTCATGCTCATTTGCAGCAATTTAATTTTACTCTTTGGTACCTCCTGAGTAGCTTTGCACTCATCATAATTCAAACTGTAATTATTTCAAAACAAAAACAGGAGACAACAACAGAATGGATTTACATAATTTTGAGTTTCTGGGGTGAGGGGAAGAGTTTAGTTAGATAGTTTGATTGTTTTTTTTTTTCTTTTGTAGAAGTCCAGTGGGAGGATGGTGTCAAAAGCAAGCTTGTGTAAGTCAATGTTTCTGAGAGCTCTTCCAAGAAACAATTTAACAGTGAAGAAATGTTACTACTACTATTCTTAGCAGGGTTACTGAGCAGTGTGGCTCTCACTTGAAAAGACCGAGAGTTTGTGAGACTTTTGAAATACAAGTTGTTTCTCCTAAGGATTTCTGGCATGTTTAAAATGAGAATTCACAATTGCAACCTGGTAAATGAGTGAGCAAACACAGAAATGTATGTCATAAGCAATTTAAATTTCCTGGCATGCATGACTTTGTTCTGTTTAGGTGACAGTGTAAGGACTTGAAAGGTGCACTTAACTATGACCTGGGCCCCATATGAAATGGTAAGTCTGTGCATCATATTTGTGGCCGTGGCATTAGTTATACCCCATTAAGACCAAGCTTTGTATTGGTTAGTAATGAGAGTGCACTGAAGTCATGTAACTGCAGCTTGTAAACAAACTTTGACCAAAAAGTATGGATATGTGGCAAGATTACGAGATCCATGAGCTCCTCATCATAAACAAGGAAGAGCAAATTACAAGCCAACTGACCAGGCGATGAGGGACAAGGACATGTGTGCAAACATAACAAAGCTGATCATCCAGTGAGGCATCTGCTGATACCAAAACCAGATTATCAATAAACTGAATGCACTGAAAAAACAGTACCCAAAGAGCCATAACCACAACAAAACCAGGAGTGGTGTTGGGTGAATTAACTGGCTGGACCCTGAGTGTCACAGGATTTTCAGACACAGCGCTTGCCAATCCTTTGCAGCTCTCCTCCAGCTCCACCAGACAGGTCAGACTAGAAACACCATTGCCTAACGTAACATGTTGTCTGCCCCTGAAGATTGTCATGTTATATGCCCGCCCATTTTTAGCTCCTAAGTTCAGCTGGAAGCATTGACCCAGGTCTGACCTGGGATGGACCTGAGTTAACTGGCTTGGTATGAATTGACAAAAGGGTTGCACCCGGGTCAGCTAACCTGGGTCTGGCCCTCGTTGGTCTGAAAATGGCATTCACCTGGACCCCCTTCACTGTCTGTCTCCATAATTGGGTTGAGAATTGAGCTGGGGAAACTGAACCCTGACAAGACAGCTGGCCCAGATGGTGTGTGTTCAAGGACTGTGCTGCTCACATGTATGAACTTCTCCACAGGATCTCCGACTGTGTACAACTGGAGAGTGTCCTGGCTCTGTGAAAAACATCATGTATTGTGCCGGTACCCAAAATAAAGTGTCCAGGAGTGGTTGATTTTACAACTGCAGAGACCCCAAGTAGCAGAGAAACGTCCCCATCAGGCCACTGGTGTACATTTGAACAACAAGATGAACTGGCCCCAGAACACAGATGTACTTCACTGAAAGGGACAGAGTCAGTTATTGCTCCTATGGAGGCTCAGGTCCTTTGACATCTGCTCTAAGATGTCGTATGCATTTTACTAGTCAGTGGCTGCAAGTGGACTCTTTTACGAGAGTCCACTTGGATCAGAGACAAAGTTTAAAAATGCCTGCACAAACCGATGGAAAAAGTCAGATCAGTGGCTGGAAGGAGGCTGGACTCAGTGAGGCTGTGGTGAAGAGGTGCACACAGAGCAAACTGAAAGGTATCACGGCAAAACCAGACCATTCTCTTCATCTCATTCTGTCCCAACAGAGGAGCAGCTGCAATGGATGATTAATATCACTAAGCTGCAGGGCTGACCCAGCCCATCCCCACCACCAGTAGACTGTTCAACACCACAGCTGAAGGCAGACTGGGAAGACTGAAGACATCTTACTGATTTGATCTTTCCTATCTATGACCTTGTCAATTCAGTTTCCCTAAAAGGGATAAAGTTCTCTCAACTCAGTTCAAAATATGGTTACAACTGTGGGTCACAAGACAACACCATTTGAGAACCACTGGTGTAATGGACAGATGTTCTTATGGAGATATGGCAAAGACACATTTAAATAATGTTTAGAAACAATGTTAAAACTTTTCTTTCAGCCAGAGTCAAAGTTTAAAGACCTTATGATTAGACAGAACTTGATGTAGCATGTATAAAATGTAAGTTTGAATGTAGAGGCATTTCTGTATGACATAATGATGTGGTTTTCTACTGAACGGTGTCATTCTGCAGTAATCTGAAATAAGCCACAAAAATCTAACCTCACATCAGCCTTCAGGGAAGTGTCTCTGAAACACACAATCATGTTTACAGTGTTTTATAGATATTCATTTCCTGGAGACCAACCCTCATCTCACGCTCCTCGCCCTCAGATTCACTGATTAACATTTTTGGGACCTGCACACATGTAGAATGCCCCTTTCTCACACTAAAATACACACACACACAGTATTTTCAGTACTTTGAAAGTCTACATATTTCAACATCAAGATTGCAAGCTCACATAAGTCTGAAGCCTCCTCACACCTTCCTCCCTACAGTCTCCACAGACGCCTGTACAGAGCAGGTGAGCAGGTGTTTGTTGATGGGCAGATTCTTTGACCTGAAGTCAGTGTGTGAAGTGCAGCAGCAGGTGCAGCCACTCTAATCCAAAGGTGTGTGTCCGCTAAAACTGAAGCCGTGATACTTCACTGCCTTTATCACCAGGACTGACAAGACTGCCACTGTTCCACCAGCCTGACTGACGCCTGCGTTTCTCAAAGTGTACATACAGTGAGCTTTTGTCATTCTTTTTACTTAAGAAAACAAGACATAGGCAGTTTTCCATTCCACTGTACCACATACTTAAAGAAAACTTTTAAGAAATTAAAAAAAAAAAAGATTAATTTGTGCTTTTCAACACCAGCGTTAGACAGATGTCGAGAGATGTAGTTTAGAGTTAGATGTAGTATTTTATACAATATTACTATAATTAAGGAAAGGACACATAAAAGAATTTTTCACAAAAAAGAGCTGCTGGTCTTGATCATATAACATTTTAAACTCATTCTCAGAGGAATTGCTATTGCAGGTGGTGGCATTTGACATTTAATATAGTACTAATTTCTTGTAACTATTTCTTGTATGAATCCCATGAGCTTGATTATTTCCTCATTATTGGTTTACACATCCAGACACATTGATGGATTGCAATGGTGAATATGTTTCTATTCCACAGCACTGCAAATAACTATCTTGGAATTGTGAATGAAATAGTTGAAAGAAAATACACATAATAAACAAATTAAAATGACTTCATGATGATGTAAAAAAAAAAAATCCATTCAGAATCACTTTTGTGTGGAAATGTGTAGTAAAGGAAACTACTGATAGTTGGATCATGATGGGAAAAAACATCACCACAAAGCAACCCAATGAAAGTGATGTCAAGTATATCAAAAAAAGACAAAAGAAAAAAAAATCAGGCCAAGCGCTTTTGTCTCTTGCTGAAATCTACACCTTTACACCACAGAACAAAGGCTACAGGATTTTTCGTGATTTCTCTCACCCTGTTATCCACCTTTTTATCTCCCACATGGCTTTCTAGGATATGGAGTAACCGCCCTGTGGGAAATCAAGCCACAGCGATGTAAACGAAGTCAGTTATTATAAAACACAATTAAATAACTGTGAATCAATATTTAATACTCTGATTCCAAACCAACCACCACTTGTGCCATTCCAACATATACGTAATGCTAGTTTTTATAACCGCTCAGAGTTGTGACATATAGAATCAGAGTGTGAGGTTGAGAGCACAGTATATGACAACACAGTGTGGTGTAATGTGTGTCCATCCTAGTTCAGTAAATCAGTGAGCGTCTGTTTGGTGTAGATGGAAAATTAAGTGCTGAATGCTTGCTGTATATTTTCTAGCATCTGGATTTTTGATGCTTTTGTAGCATTACAAATGTCTACTGTTTGTGCATTCGATCTGATTTTAATGCGTCTTTGATCAGGTATTTGTGGATATATGTCAGAAGAGCATGGCTGGATATAAGTTCAACAAAACTGTTTAGGGACCAATATCACAAGTCAAAGGTTTGGACAATTCTTCAGTGTTTTTTTTCTTTATTTTTAAGAGTTCTTTTGTGCCTTTTCTTGTCTTCTTAATGTGTTTTTAAACTATCAGATGTCTTGTGCAGAGGAAGGCTGGTACTATTAGTGCCACTACAGCAAATATACAAATCTCTATCAAGAAATGAAGGCCAGTCAGTCCAAAAAATCTCAAGAACTTTGAATGTGTCCCCAAGTGTAGTTGTCAAATCCATCAAACACTATGATGAAACTGGCTCTCACGTGTAAAGGAAGACCAAGAGCTACCTTTGCTGCATAGGAGAAGTTTATTAAAATTACCAGCCTCACAAACCATCACCATCTCAGGTGGGCTTTAATGGGTTTTGAACTTTTTTTGGGATAGACTGAGCTTAATTTCTTAAAATAATGATGAACTCTTTACTTACCTGAGTGTTTTTTTTGCCACATATGGAATTCTGCTCCTCACTCATAAATGCATCGCTGGACATGCTCCATCATACCTGCAAGAGCTCATCACACAGCAAACCTCTACCCTTACCCTCAGGTCACCCAGCAGACACCTCTTTAATGTTCCTACGTACCACCAGGCTCCGAACCACGGGGGGCAGAGCCTTCTGCTCTGCTGCACCAAAGCTCTGGAATAACCTCCTTGTGGAGCTGAGAGAAATACAGAACTTGGACTCTTTTAAAGCCAACCTGAAAACTTATCCATTTAAGAAAGCATATAATAGCTGATGCTTATAGTTTGATATCTGATATTTTGATTTTTTTTTATGTGTTTGCTGTAGCACTCAGATGAATGAAAAGTGTGTTACAAATAAAATCTATTATTATTATTATTAGTAGTAGTAGTAGTAGTAGTAGTAGTAGTAGTAGTACAGTAGTTGTAGTAGTACTAATAGGACTGCAGACTCTGTACCCACCTTTCTTCTCATCATCCAAAGCGCATTAAAAAAGCAAGAAATGGCACCAATTAGCTCACCTGTGATTTGAAAACTGTTCCAGGTAACTCCCTCATAAATCTAAAGAAGTAATGCAAAGCTGTCATCAGAGCTAAACGTGACCACTTTGGACAATGTAAAATATGAAACACACTCTTTACTACATAATTCCATATGTGTTCTTTGATAGTTTGCATGTCCTTTGTGTTAATGTACAATGTCAAAGATTTTAAAAATCAAAAAACCCTTGAAAAAGAAGGTGTGTCCAAACATTTGGCTGGTGGTGTGTAGGTATTGGCATATACTGGGATACATGAGTAGACAGGACTGAAACACACACACAGCGTGTCATGCATGCATTGCTTGGAAGTGAACGGTAGACTGGTAAATCCTATTTGCAGCCAGATGTGACGCAAGCTGATGCATATAATGGCATCGTTTTCAAGACACATGACAAAAGAAATTCACGTGATTTACTGAGATACACGTGGGGAAGAAAAATGCACACCCCCCTTGCTCAGCTCATCAGCTATTGTGCAACTTCAAAAACTTTTTTGTAGGCTGAGAACACTGAGAGAAAACATGCCAACGCCTTACTGACATTCTCAATATATTTTATGTGCCCAGAAAAATGATACCAATGTATTAAACATGCTGATATCAAATGCCTTACAAGAGAACTGTGAAATATTAATGTTGATTTTGGATTCCCAAGTCTGTAACTGTAGCAACATGAACCCTTTCTAGAGTGATCTAGAAAGTGACTCACATAAGACTTTACCTGGATTTTTATGTAATGAGATATTGCTTGTATTATTTCCCGGCACACACACTCAGCACAGAACAAATCTCTGGCCCGGTGTCTATCTTACAATTACTGTTGAAGGCTCTGATTTCGGTGCTCAAACCTCTAACAAGGCCAAAAACACAAAGCAGGTCCCTGTCATCTTACACGGCAGCATATGGGCCCCAGTTCCCACACCCAGCTCCATGTAAACATCTCATTAAGTCTTGCAGGGCGGGGAGCCTTCGGCCATAAAAAGAAGAACAAAACGGTAGCACCCCCCTTCCCCACAGACACTGTCAATTAGACCCCCGTCTGAGATTGTGGGCTGCTTTGCTGAAGGTGCTGCTGGTCCTGTGAAGCTGCAGGTAATCACCTCAAATTAATACGTGCGCCAGCTGAAGGGGCTTTCTGTGAACTCTGGGGAAGAAAGCTTTTAAGAAGGAATGGACGGGGTTCCGTAATGCATCCTGCACTGAAGTCACAACACTCAGCATGTGCATTAGGACTGTACTGTACATACATTGCATCTTGTCCTGTGTACCTGTTCCTAATGTTGTTAATGGACTGAATGTGTGTTAACAGGACGTACTAGTTCATATTATACTTCATATGTGTGATGTCCTCCCCATGCTACCCATGCTATTTAGCTGCTGAAGACAGGAGAATGGGGAGTGTAGAATATCTATGCGGTTACTCACCGTTGTGTGGCATAATATATAAGATGAAGCCTGACAATAAAGGCAGGACTGGCTGCACTGGTTAATCAGTTCAATTTATTCAAACACCCATTACAGTTTTCAAATCACACGTGTGCCTGTGAAAAATTCATTTGTGCCATTTCTTGCCTTCATAATGTGTGTAAGGGCAGACTCACACTAGGGCCATTTGGCTTGAGCTGTGCTAGGGCGCATTTGCCCCCCCCCCCACTGGTCTGCGCTCACACTGACAGCTCTGAAACAGGCTGAGCCACAGATACGTTTATACATGGGGGGGAGATAACGTCACAATACCTATATACAACTTTACTGACTGTGTGGCTTATGCGAGTCCTTTTTGGTCACTTGCAGACTTCTACTGGATTATGCATTATATAAGGTGGCGATTTTCTGTTTAAACGTGCTGTGTTGATGCAGAGGGAGCAGGAAAAAAGATTTATATATCTGAAATATGTTGGCTGCATGTGCATCGCATGTGAACAACTGCACCGAGCCATAGCCCACCTCCTCCAACTGCGCTGGGGCTGGGGGCCTAAGCTTTAGGCGTCACACGTACCCTGGCATGGCCTGGATTGATAATGTGAGTATGCCCTTAGAGCATCAGTCATCTTGTGCAGAGGAATTGTGGGTACAGGGTCGGTAGGTCTATTGGTGCTACTACAACTACTGTACAAATCCACATTAAGCTATGAAGGCAAGTTCATTATCCGTATAAAAGTAAAAAGTAATTTTCTCCCACAATGCCTCTCTGCAAACAAGGGAATATGGCAACATTTTAATGTGTGCATTTTTTAACCTCTGAATGACAGGGTTATAGAGGAATTAACTGGATTTCACAGTTCTGTATTGCAATGACAGTAGAACAAAAATGAGTGGTTTAAATAATAGTCAGTGGGATCTTAAAGGGCTCGGGGGGATGAATGTGTTCTTTGTCTAGACAGTGGAAAGTTCTGTTTTACCAGTGTTGGTGCTGAAATTCTGAAAATCATTAAAAATGAAATCTTTGTCAGATATCATCATCTTAGCACAATAACTGTCATAATGAGAGCGCAAAATACAAATTGAAAAGCCCTAAAAGGACCTCAGGAGAGCCTGAGGGTTAAATATTGTTGTTATTGGCTCTCTTGCATAATATACACCATCATCAATGACTGGGTCTTAACGGGAACAGGGAATAGAAGGAGTAAAGTTCTTACAGTAACAAGCATGATATCATGTGCTTCATTCTGTAAAGGTGTGTTTTGCTGACTTTTCATGATGACTCGAATATGTCTAATGAAGAAAATCAAAATGTCAGTATTTTGATACAGTATCTATTATGGTTTATATAAAGTCATGTACTTCAACTTTGATCAGTAGGATTTCTGATATTTTGCATGACTTTCAGAAATAAAAATTATCAAATAAATCTTTTTGTCCATGTCACTGAGCTCAAATGTTGGCTAAATCTGTTATGATGAAAGTTTATGACTTTCATATAAACACACTTGAGAGAAACACAGGGCTTCTTTCAGCGTCAGGTTTTTTCGGAGATGTCATATCTCCAAAGTGTCATATCTAGTCTCGGGGTGCTTTATCTGCCGGTGGTCTTTGTGTTGTTCATCTGATGTCCTCAGCTGTGGCCACAGATCGCAGCAGAATAAAGCACCACTTTCTCTGGGTGTTTTCCACTCATCGCTTCACAGTGTGACTGTGAATGTACACATTATATTCTGTGAAGAGGAGATGTGGGCGTCTCACACGTGAAAATGTTCCTTGAGGGTTTATTACACAAGACAAAATAAAAATGGAACATGTCACAACAACTGATCACAATCGTATCTTATTCATTTGAATAATCACTAGAAGTGAATATTAAAAGTCAGAATTAGTCTGAATGAAATCCTGAGAAGAAAATTATATTAATAACATGCCTTTTGATATTTAGATGTGAAAACAGAGACTTTCTGAGTAAATCCTAAACTGGATGTGGACGTGACAAAGCAAGAATGTTTGGCACAGTTACATCTAATCTTGGTTATGGCACCAGTATGTCAGCGTCATACAAACCTTCCTACACACTCTATTTATACTTTAGTTACTCTTTAAATACTTCAACATCGTACATTTATGTTTTTTAATACTTAAGTGCTGTCTCAGTACTTGTCTTTTTTGTATGTGCCTTCCTTACAGAGATAAATAAAGCACATATTCCATTCTTCTATTATTTCTACAGTATCAGTGGTGGGGAATGTAAACAGAACCTCAAGTAAAAGTGCTGCTGCTTTGTAATTTTGCTTTGTTAGTTATATTGTACATTTTTAATTTCCTTGATTATTTTCTTCTTTATTTTTACACATTTTGTTGTGCATTTTGTTGATTTCTTTCAGTTTTATTGGTTATTTTGATCATATGTATCAATTTATTTGATTGTTTGGTTATTTTTCTCATCGTGTTGTGTATTTTTCATTACATTGCGCAAATTTTAATTACCTCATTTTTTAAAATGATTTTTGCTTATTTTGTTGTGAATTTTGTTGACTATTTATCTCAATATATTTATTGTTATTTTGCCTATTTTTGTTCATTTATTCAATTATTTTGTTCATTTTACTCATTTCGTTTAATGTTATTGGTTATATTGTACATTTTTAATGTACTGGATTATTCTTTTTTTAACTGTTCCATGTTTTCTTGTGTATTTAATTAATTTTAAATGCTTTTTTATTGATTTGTGTTTATTTTGTCCCTTGTTATTAATTCTGTGTCCATTTGTTAAATCAGATTTTTTTTTTTTTTCATTTTACTCCCGCTGCGGCCAATTGTAACAGAGTAGAATTTATCACCATAAATGATTGATGAGTAAGAGTAAAAAGTATTGGGTAAAACAACTAGTAAACAACATGTGTTTGAGTATTATACAAACCTGGTTCACATGACCCTCATCTCTTGTACTTAAGATAATAAAATGTATGTTTCATCTCTTGGCAACATGTTGGGGCTTATTAAAAACAGATTCCATGACCAGAAGAATGCCATTCGGTCTAAACATGTTAGTTTTCTTTCTTCTTTTTTTTTTTTTGACAACTTGCACTGGCCGTTACTTTAATTTTCTTTTTTTTTTTGCATCCAACTTTGCATAACATCTTCCTTGGTGGGAGGTTGAGCAGGGATGCGGGAGAGGCTTCACTCTCACCACCATCACCACAACCACAACCAGAAGCAACAAGTGTGTGCTTGACTGCATATTTGTGGAGGTGGGCATGTTTAGTTTGGCTCACACGAATACTTCTGGTTGAGTACAGTACAGTAGGCGACACACCACACTGGAGGAATTCACAAGAAATCAGCCCCTTTTACTCACAAACTCTCCCTCGATACCAAGGGAGATGTAAATATTCTCTTTTCATTGGAAACGCACATATTTTATCTTTGATCCCCTTTTACGTTGGCAGCTAACGCAGAAACACTTCAGACAGAGAAGAACACACGGAGGGAAAAGGTCAAGCTTTTGAAATGTAGTATCTAAAAGTCGAACTAAGCATTTAAGCGGTAGAGTGCAGAAGAAACAGAAGCAGTACTCAAGTAAAAGTATTGCCACTTTCTAATTATAGTGCCTCAAGTAGAAGTCAAAGTACATATAAAAACAAGTACTTGAGTCAAAGTAAAAGAGTATCTCATAAACAACTACTCAAGTACTGAGTAACTTCATACTGTGAAATTTATTTCAGACTCATACACTGTGTTCAACTAAATTGAGTTAATTTTTGTTCATTTTGTTGCTTATTTGGATGACTTTTAATAAAATTTGTAGGTTGTTTTGTTAATTTCTTCATTTATTTGAAAATTTATTTTACCAATGTGGCTTGGATATTTAGTTTTTTTTTTTGTTTAGTTTTTGTTGCTTATTTTGTTTGTTTTTGGTAACTTGTTTGATTATTTTTGCTCACTTTGTGGATTTTTTGTCAATAAATGTTTTTGTTATATTGTTAATTTTTATTATTTAATTTGATTATTTTTTACTTTTACTCATTTTCTTGCATATTTTCTTTTGTTCCGTTTTTATTGCTTTTTGTTGCTTATTGTGTGACCTTTTTTCATTTTCTTTATTCCATTGTTAATTTTCATTAATTTGCTTGATCTTTTTCTTCATTTTATGCTCCTTTTTCTCATTTAAAAAAAAATGTATATTTTAGCTTGTTTTCTTTCTTAGTTTATCCACTTTAATTATTTACTTGAATATTTAGCTCATTTTTAAACTAATTAATTATATTTTTTATTTTATTTATTGTTTCTAACTTTTTTATCCCTATTGATTAAGCAAAATGTAACTGAATAGAAATTAATTTGTTCCTTCACAAATGAAAGTGTGTGGGTAAAAAGTATTCTGAAAAAAAAAAAACTACTGCCTGAAGTTGATTTTTATGGGAAAAATATTCAGGTACAGTACATGTAAAAGAGTAAATGTACTTGAGTACTACCCACTGCTACATTTAAGTAAGAATCATAATTTTCATCTTCAGTCTTCATGCGGTCTGCTGAATGGGGAAGCATTGTGAGTTGTGGGTCATTGTTTTGCAGATAGATAACACGAAAATCAGAACTAGCTCATATCTAAATTCTGATTCATTACATCCAATTTTGGGCTGCATTCAAGTGACGGCACAAGAGGGAAAAATACATATTGTCTCAATGAACAGCACTGTATGTGTCTACATTTACAGCCGAGTGCTAAATGATTGAGGTGCCCTTTCAAGGCGAAACACTCCATTGTTTTTCTAACAATCCACAATCTGACGCAGGAAGTGACACACAGGACACAAATACAATGACCAGCGCGGCTGTGGGTTCGCGACAACAGAGCAGCGGCTCCACGCAGCAGTGGGAAAATGTTCCTGCAAGCACTCTCTATACAGCTACAGCATATATGGACATACAAACACATGTAGATACTGGACAGAAAGAAACCTTTAAATATAAAATTCCACATCTGAGTCAGATCGGTAATAACACTGGTCTTAACCAGGCGCACGTCAGGCGAATCAAAGAACTGCAGCTCTAACAAGACATTAATGACATGGTTGAAGATTCCAGGGATAAACATGGCAGGTGGAAAAAGCAGAGTCCTGAGGCTTTGGAGCAAGTCCAGCTTTGACATCACCTCTGTCCCACCTTCCTCCTGGACTTGGACCTGATCCTGCTCTTGTGGCGTGAAGAGAAATGCGTTTCCTGCCTTCTTGAAGTTCTTTATGGAGCTTTTTTAAATTCTTATTTAGAAAGAAAACAGGAACTAGTAGTCCAGGAGCTGAATCACTTGTTCTCCGGCACATATCAGCTCTGTCAAATACCTGTTAAAAGTTTGGACACACCTTCTCCTTCAGTGTTTTAATGTATTTTTTTTTCAACATTGTACATTAATACAGAAGACATCCAAACTGTGAAATAACATGTGTGCATTATGTAGTGAAGAAAAAGTGTTAAATAACCCTTAACATGTTTTATATTTTAGATTGCCCAAAGTGGCCACATTTAGCTTTAATAACAGGTTTGCACATTTTCTCATGAGATTCATGAGGTAGGCACCTGGAACAGATTTTACTTCATAGCTGTGCCTCGTCAGGAGTTCATTTGCTCCATTTCTAAAGCCAAATCTTTATCATTGCTTTCTTCTTGACTTCACAAGCTATTTCCTGCTACTGCTCATTCTCAAGACGCTTCCGGTGAGGTCCCTCCCTGGCCAATCAGTGGCCCGCAGTCTGGTAACGTCATATTTTCTACTCGACTCAGCTCGTTTGGAACCCAAACTAATTCGGTACTAACAAAGTACCTGGTACTAGGTACTATCACCTATTGGAAAAGCCCCCAAACCCGAGCAGAGTAGAGCCAATTAGGTACGAGTAGAAATGTGACTTGGATACATATGTGCATTGACTCACTTCTTTGGAGCCAGCCCCCAGTGGACACTGATGGTACTGCAGGTTTTGACACTTGGTTTATTATAGCCATGGTTATAGCTGTAACAACAAAAAGTTTTCCATCTAAAATGGCCTCAATGAATTTTCATGGATGCTGTAAAGGGATAAGTTGGTCTCATCAGTCCATATTTGCTTGGTGTTTTTCTCGCCCATATACTACATAAGAAGTTTCCAAGACTCTGGGGGTCAGTCAGATGATTAGATGATCAGGTGATCAAGCGGCTGATGTCATTTCTGCATTTATCAAATTTTTTATTTGCTTTGTGGTTCCATCAATAGATGTGCATTTACTTTTTTTGATACAGTAGACGTATCCACCTCCATTAAGCAACCAAGTTTTTGATTCAAATTTTAAAACTTTTTCAAAATTTCAGGTGTTTCCATTAAGAAATTAAATTCATATATTGAAAATTCAATTTAAATTGAGGTAATGGAATTGGAGCTATTGTCACATGTAAAATTTCATTTACAGAAATGCACTAATTGTCTGTTCTGCCTTCACTTTGTAGTCATGAATATAGAAATAGACATGGATGTAAACATGTGAAGACTGAATCCATTCCCTATTGTTAAAGATTTGGAATTTTTTGTTCTGGTCTGAACAAATGTTTAAAGTGCGGCTGGATGAGCAGAGGCAGTGATATTTGGCTTTGAGGCTTTCACTTCAAACCAAGCAGCACCGAGTAAACACCTGATGAGTCCGACAGCACTCAGCCTGACCTCCGTCACTGCTCATCACTCACAAACACTCTCTGTTCTCTGTTTACTGTCAACACAGGTAAGAAGCTCTTTTCAATGAAGACTTTATTTGTCTCTTGTTTCTTTTCTTTTTGGATTTTCTCTTTTCTTTTTTGGGTACTTTGTTGCTGGATTCTTGGACTAATTGCTCTGAAACTAAATGCAGCAGGTCACAGCTTCACTTGAAGTGGAAAAGTATTTATAGTTTGTACTGGGAAACGCAATTGTCTTTGTTCTTCTAAGTGCCTTTTTAAAACACTCCCTGTACTGTTCGCATACATTTATTACTGAAACAAAAAAGTTTCCAAAAACACACACATACAAAAACTGCAAAGAACAGTGCAATTGAAACTAAATGAAACTGTAAGAAAAGCAATTTTTGTTTTTCCCAGATGTTAACGCTTCATTGTGTAAAAGAATAAAATGACTTTGTAGGCTACAAGAATACTGGTAAATCATTCTTTCATTTTGGCCTTTTCATCTCTTATAAATCAAGGCTTCCTTCAAAATACCTGAAAAACTCAAAGTGCCTGACCCAAAAAAGGCACATGCCTTGTATTTTTGAATTTGATTGGATTGCTCTTAGCTTAGCTTTTCAGAGTTTGATTCATTTTTCTCCAAAATCTCATCCCCTGCTGTGCAGAGTGTTCTTTAGTGCATCCCAAAGATTCTCCTTGAGATTAAGTTTTGGACTCCGTGTCGGCCAAACCACGTGTGAGACTGACTCTCATGCTTCCTGAACTGCTTTTTCACTATTTGAGCCTCATGGATCCTGGCATTGTCATCTTGAACCATGTCTACACCATCAGGGAAGATAAAATCTATTGATGGAATCACAAAGAAGAAATGAGCAGCTCCTCACAGCATCAGATAGGGTTCAATAGCGTGCTGCCACTTGAAACGTTTTAATCACTGCAGTAATTATCCAGTGGAAGATTCTTACCTTTTTTCTTTTGTTAACTTGAGGTGGTGACTGCTAACTGACTTCACTGCTAAGCTCGTGTTGCTGTAAAAAATATTTCCCTCCCTGTACATCTTACTTCTGTTTTCTATGTGCGTCCTAGCAAATCATAAGTTCTTGTTAATTTTAAGTGACAGGCACTAAGCGCTGACACAGCCTTGACACTAGAGAGCTGCGCTGATCATACTGAAAGAAAAAAGAAAAAGACTGAGGAAGGCAATCTGATAGGAATGCTGCTGGAATTCCCCGGAATCTCCCCACTTCCCTCCCGCCACTTTCCCCCCATCACTGTTCACGATCCATAAGGAGCTATAACGTACAGCACAATGGACAAGGGGAGCTATTCTGCGACCATAATGCAAGGAAACGTTACCTCAGTGCAAAAAATGTCAGGACTATAGAGGCCCCCGGTCCTGGAAACAATCAGCGAGGAAGCTGAGGCAGGTGCCCACCTCCTGTGAAAATATCCTACTGCGACCCGCAGAGGGAAGGGCTGGGCGTGTCGCTGTCGACAACAGCAGCAGCAACAGGCCAGAGGAGCAATTACACCATAAACTCAACTGCTCTACACCACAAATCACTGCATGGAATCACAACCACACTGTGCAGGATGAAACAGGCACAAACATGCAACACACACACTTACGTATGATGAAGAGGGGCAATGGTAATGGATACTGTAAGTAGGGGTTGGGCAATACCAATAACCACTGAGTGATGCAACTGATAATAAAATATGTTTGGACCTGACAAAAAAGGACTGTACAAAAGTTGGTTGTCTTTTCTTGTTATCCAGTATATAATGACCCTAAGCATGCACAAAAATAAACTTTATGCTAGAATATGCAAATATTCACCTTTGGTTTGCTGATTTTTTAGGATTAAAAATGAAAATATGTGCACAGTATAAACACAAAAATCAGAACTAAATGACTTCAACAGGTTTAAATTCATATTTAGTGTGAGGTAAATTTCTCCGGTAAAAAGTAGAACAAATAAATTGACATGTGCTGAAAGAAACCAGCTTTAAGTCGCTAGATCTCATGTTGCAAAGGGAGGTATCACCTGATACTGACACTTCATTGTGAAGGAACTGAAATCTATTGTGTTCTATTGTGGTTGAGAAATAATACATTCTTATGTCATTTTAATCTGCTAAAACAATAAAACCCGGGCACTTCAAGGTTTTGCACGGTACTACAAACTCTGAGTAAAGATGAAAATCTCAATTTTAACGTTTAGATTAACATTAGTAAAGACGCATCTGAGACATTGTAGACCCTGCACACACCTCACATCTCCCTGGATACACAAACAAAAATAGGCGGTGAAGCATGAACAAAGGATCACCTTAAAGAGCTTCATCATAAGATGTGTTTCCATCAGCTCAATTAAATGCACATTTAATTCCTTGATGTAAACACCACAAAATTTTGAAAAAGTTTGAGATTTTACATCAAAAACTTTGATGCTTAAAAGAGGTGGAGATCGTGTTTCTATCAACTGATAGAAACACAAAGCGAATAACAAATGCAAAAAATGTAGAAATGACGTCAATCAATTGCATCGGCGGCAGCTATGCTGCTGAGTTAAGCTAAAAGCTAAGCTAAGGCTACGAGCCCGTCTGTCTCGTCTGAGTAGGATTGAACACATCCACATAAACCCACAGCAATGCTACAATAACAAACTGCAGAGAAAACAGCTGGAGAATAAAACTCACAAGGTTTTCATTTCCTTCTAGTTTGTAATAACAGTAGGCAGATCGCTTCAGACCTCTAGAGATCCGTTTGCCGTGGTTAAGCACCTCCCAAGATTCCCAAAAGGTAGTACATGAAAACACAGCATTTCCTTTGATCAAATTTTTGAAAATTTGCTTGAAAAATGTAATACATTTGGATGGAAAGCCAGCTGTAAACCTTTCACACAGCTTCACGAGACACTGACATGGAACTGATAATGTTATTCCAGCTGAGACAAGTCGAACCGTGCTGTAAAATGGTCTATTGAGCACAGAACCTGCTGGGATTGAAACCCTGGTTTCTGTGACAAGTCCTCAGACTGTACGTGATGTGACACCAGGTGAACCACCAGGGCTCAGAAGTCTTGTTAGTATCAACATCAGTTGTTGAAAGCAGAATTAAGGACATAGTTTTAGATTTTATTTATTTTTTTGTTTCCCTGTTGAAGCAGGTGAAGAGAATGTGTCCTCTACGCAAATACACCGAGATACATGAAGAGTGACGTATCCCTTCATGAGTGACTGAAACAAAGAAAGCAAAATTCAGTCATATTTCAGACATACTGTATTCCGTGAGTTTTCACAATGAACTGATGGGAACATAAAAAATAAGTACCAGCAAATAAATATTTGCTGTTTTCTCATTCCAATATTGAAAAGGTATCAGTCATGCCACTGATCAGATCCTGTCAATGGTGGGGAAGTGCTCAAGTAGTCACAAACAGAAAGAAGTAGCTGCATCAGAAGGAAAGCCATGCTTTCATATGTATTTATGTATTAGATGACAAAAGTTGCTGAATGTCATTTCCAATCATCAGCCAGACCCATGAATGGTCAGTCGGTGATAAAGGCTTTGCAAATGACTGTGATGGAAATTCATTGCATTTGCACGTCCACCTTCATCACCACAGACATGAACTGAAGTACAGTATTTTTCAGACCATAAGGTGCACCGGATTATAAGGCGCACCATCAATAAACAATCTATTTATAGTTTTCTTCCATACATAAGGCGCACCGAATTATAAGGCGCATTGAATGAAACAAAACAGAAGCACCAAGAAGGACCTCCTCAAAAGGCGTTGATCTGCATGTCGCGTGCTACTACTGCTTTGACTCGAATAGAGACAGTAGAGACACTTCTACCTGCGGTTCTCTGTTCAATAACCCACTGTTCAGTTTTGTCCTCCAACGGTGGCCATCTCGCTTTGTTCCCTCGGAAACTCAGTTTGGTCTTCTTCACCTGGCGCAGGGCATCTTCTTGCTTCCTCCACTTCCGTACCACTGATTCATTAATGCTGAATTTTCTCGCAGCTGCTCTATTTCCGATTTGTACTGACTGACTGATAACGTTGACTTTGAAATCTGCTCCGTAAGCATGTCTCTTAACAGGAGTTATTTTTGCTGTACTGGTATGTACCGGTATTACTCTGCGAGTCTCCCGACTACGGTGGCCGTAATGCTCAATCCATCAAGCAGTGCAGTTTGGTTCGAGGTCAGTAAGCAGAATTAATCCATACATAATGCGCACCGGATTATAAGGCGCACTGTCGATTTTTGAGAAAATGAAAGGATTTTAAATGCGCCTTATGGTCCAAAAAATATGGTACAGACAAAATACACTGCTTGTCCAAAAAAAAGGGCACCACCTGGATTTAACTAAGCAAATGGATACGAGCCTCCCATTGAATAATTTCTGCATGGGTGATTATGTTTTAGCTGGCAACAAGTGATATAAGGATAGTGGGGAACCATCATCTTCGAAG
>JAQQAE010004192.1:0-19109 GCA_029823295.1 Pseudamia nigra | reverse complement strand
ATATACAGTGTAAGAGAAGGATGTCTACTATGAATGAATATCTCCCAATTTGTTGGAAAAGTCCACTATGAGCTTTGGCAGAGGTCTGCGTACTATAGAGTGCCATTCTGGTTTGGATATGGAATGAGATGAATGAATGTCACACGTGGACTTTTGCCTGTCAAAAGTACTTTGCAAGTACTACCCTCATACTGGTTTTAGCATAATGCTTGTTCATTTTTGTGCACTTGCATGGTCATTATAAACCAAGCTAAGACAAGACAACAAACCAAGGTGGCCTAAGAGTCTTGCGCAGTACTGTAGGAGGGGGGGATTAAAAAGCTGTCTATTTGTTCAGGTAGATAAGAGTGTGTTTCTGTGTCTGTACTGCAGCAGTTTTCCATGTCGAAGTCGGCTCAGATGCCGCTGTCCAACATCACAGTGCCAAAGCCCTCCATCTCCAGGGTGCCGAGCAGCATGGAGGGTATCAACCATGAGTTGGAAAAGGTCTTCATTAAAGACAATGGAGAGAAGGAAGAGCTGAAGGTGAGCCTTTCTTTTCCTGTCTTCTTCTGCTCATATGGATTTACTGTACTGTTCTCAGCATAGTTCTCTGATGTGTGTTCTATGTCGCTTCTTTGCTGTTATTGTCACTTCGGCCCATTCAGTCCCTGGAGGTACCGGACGGCCGGCGTGCACCTTTCCCTCCTCAGCAGCGCAGCAGCAGCACCCGCAGTGTGGACACCCAGACTCCATCAGCCCCCGGCCGGTCCAGCAGCTGCTCCAGCCTGTCGCCCTGCCCCTCGCCTGCATGCCCCCCAGGATCACATGACGGCAGCCCTTACTCCACAGAGGATCTACTCTATGATCGGGATAAAGGTAGAACACACATCTGTTGAAGCACTGTCATTTGTCTACCTTACTAGTCTTTCTCTGTCAAAGGGCTCATGTACTGTCTGCTACATGTTTAAATTAATTAAATCACTCAGGGATTATCAAAAATGCATTTAATCAGCCCTGTTCTGCAACTATCAAATCATCCTGATGACTGTGAGTAATAATAATTGTAAACAGAAACATTGTTTTCATCCTGTATCTACACTCTCTGTCTGTTCACAGACAGTGGAAGCAGTTCACCTCTGCCCAAGTTTGCCTCCTCACCCAAACCCAACAACAGCTACATGTTTAAGCGAGAGCCTCCAGAGGGCTGTGAGAAAATTAAAGCCTTTGAGGAGATGAGGTACAGACTGTTTATTACTCTGTTAAATCTGTTATATGTATGTTTTGCATATTATCATGTTAATTTTAATGAGATTTAATTGTTAGGTTTTTGGTAAATTTGGTATCAATCAACAAGATTTTTCTTTTTAATACAGTACCACTACAAGTGTGTTCTCCAAGCCTACTGATAATATAGTTTGATGCCATATATCAGACTGATTTGCCACAAAAAGTCTTTGAAACTTCTAAAATAATAATTGTCTTTCAATAATACACAAACATAAAAGTTTGCAAAACAAAATTTGTGCCATTGCCAAAAAATTTGGACATGACTATTTAAAATTTCTTCTTAAATATAATTTTAATCCATAACTTTATTGTCATAGTATGCCGTTAGTATTTTTACTTAAAGGTCCCATCTTGCCTATTTACTGGGATTGTGGTTTGTATGAAGTGTTTGGTGTAAAATAAAAGCTGTGAAAAAATAAATTTGCTCAGTCCTGCAAACCCTGAGAAATTCTCACAACAAGATGGACTATAGGTAAAACCAGCTGTTTTGAAATTGTATAACCTGTGACTTCAAACTTGGGGACAAATGACAGTCCAGTTAAAATGCATTGGTCCTGTTTAATAGAATTCTAAATTTAAACTTTAACCAGTGCTAGTCCAAATAAAATTATCCCTGCCCCATGAGCCAACTGCCTGTGTTCTTTTCCCCCCAGAAATTTCCTAAGAAAAGTACATTATGTACTTATGTACATAAGTACATTAAGTACATGCTTATAGTAGACTTGCATTAGATTGTGATTCTTAGTCACCTGTGGTTCTGTCAATCAGAGTGCTCTCATGAAAATAGATTGTATGGCAGAGTTACAAAAAGGATCTTTGAAACCCCCCCCCAAAAATTTTACCAACACACTTGATTTTGTCATTGTCCTTATAAAAGGTGTTATTACACACATGTAAACAGTGCCAGCACGGTTGTGTCAGAATAATGGATCTTCATATTAAATCTCGTATTGTACTGTCTCTGGACATTTTTTTTCACCACTGCTGACTCTGACACCTTTCTGTGCTCTGCAGCTCCAGGCAGTCTGCATCGGCATCAGTCCCCCTCTTCTCCTGTCCCGACAAAAATAAGGTCAACTTCATCCCTACGGGTTCGGCGTTCTGTCCTGTCAAACTCCCTGGCTCCCTGCACCTCACCCCAGCCTCGGAGCCTGAAGAGGACAACGCAGAGACAGGCTCAGGCAGCTCAGAGCCTCAGGGGGCCACATCGTTCTATGGAGCCCCGACTCAGGTCTCGACGAGCACCAGCACAGACGACCCTCCAGAGGAGCCCGGCTCACCTTCAGAGACTGCAGACACCCAGACAGACAGCCCAGCAATCAGCTAGGCCGGAAGCGGAGCTGGCCTCTGCTTCCAGGAGTCATGCTAGCGTCCACCGACCATCACCACTGACTGTCCCACCAACACCTCCCTCTGCTCTGCCAGGGGAGCCTTCGTCTCTCTGTGCTGACCCCCTCAACCCCCTTCTATCTCTGCATGACGTAGCAACAATGTCCCGAATAACCACCTTTGCCACCACCACAAAGACTCGCCACCTTAATGTTGTGTCCTGCATAATGTCTGAGATGTTGTTGGCAGGGAAGGACCTGATGGTTCAAGGCTATGAATATGCAGGCATCAGAGGGAAGAATGGAGCACTATGGATGGGGACGGGGGGGCATGCATTTTAAACTGGTAGTATATTTCTGATTAAATTATGTGTTGTGTTCTGTTTCAACATTCACAGTATGAATAAGCTCTTTAAACATATATATTCACATATATCTCTATGAAAAGAAAGAAAAATGCTTGTTTTAAAAAATCCAAAACTGTGTATTGCTGTGTAATGTACTAAACAGGAAAAACAGCTGTACTATTCAGGATTATGTTTACAGTATCCAGGTCACATTGTTAACCCCTGTCTAAAACATGTAACCACAAAATAATTTGGGCAAACCAAACAAACAAAAAAAAAGACAAAATGGCCACAACTAGTTGCACAGTGTCTGCATCTGGCCTCGCTTCAGGTATTTCAATCAGAGTTTATACTCAGGTAATTTGGAATGTGTGTCCATACAAATATCTGCAGCTTGACAAAGCAGAACAGATTCACCTTCATTAATGATTCTGGGGTATTTTCCTCGTTTCCAGGCAAACCATTCCCCTTCTGTTGAGAGTCCAGTCTGAGAGGGTAACATGTGGGAAAGTTAACAGGCATCCTGTTCGGGTGCCTTATCTGACCAGTGGTGGGAAACTGTATGGACCACGCACACTGTGACTGATGGCATTTACATCTGTGCGTTGTGTGAGAACAGACTTCGATGAGTATTTTAGTTTGATGATGTGTGATCGGCTCTTCTGAGCAGCTGACGGTGGACCAGAAGTGGATAAGTCTGCAGCAACATTAAAATACAATCAAGCTGAAGCACTGCATTCTTTACAGATGCAGATTGGAGATGATGTTGTACGAATGTTTCATGGAAACTAAAGCTTGTTGTCAAGTTAGGTATCAGTATGTAAGAAAAATAAATCATTTTATACAAGGATCATAACTACAACCCAAACAGTACTTAAGTTTACGGCCAACAAATGAGAACCAACAGGTCGATTAAGAACTGTGCCCTAGATACAGTATACATCAGCCAATGTTTTAAATTAAACAGGTTCAGTTAATACCTTTGATGGCCACTAGTTGGTGACCCTAAAAAGCCCTGGCTTCCATAGACTTGCACTAAACATTTGAACTAATAATTTTATCCAAAGGTCATTCTGTTCTCATTGGTTACACTAATAAGATCATCGAATAATTTTCTAACGCAAATGTTAGAAGTTTACTGTTTTACTGTCTGTACGCTAGTGATGAGTATTAGCTCACCCCACACATTCCCTCACATTTGTCTGAATATGGTGACTTCTGGCTCCAAAAAGGCAACATCGGGATCAGCAAAATGCAAACTCCAAACAGCAGTCCAAAACCAGTGGGAGGCATGAGGTGAACTCCAACGTTGCACTTGAAATGTTACAAAAAACACAGTTATTTACAAGCCAAATGAGATGCTATGTTGTGTGCTGTTGAGCTTATGCTAACTAGATAGCAGCCATTATAGACAGTAGAAAAGTATAGCATCAGCAGAAGGTAAATATTAGCCTACTTTATGTCATCAAGAAATGCTACTTTGAACAACGAAGTAACCTAGTACCTAGTTCTACTGAAATAAATGGCAAGCGAACATCTGCTTTGTTAGTATTAATTTAAGGGAATTTATGGTAGGAAACAGGATCAACTTACCACAGGATTTATCTCTTATATTTATCTTATTTATCTCTTATATCAAATTAAAACTTGTAACGTTTCCAAAACGCTTGAGTAGCAGTTCAGCACAACTCACTATTGTAATCAGAAACATTAAAAATGCCTTTTTGCTTTATAGATGGAATATGATTTCTGTAGAAGAAATATAAATAAAATCCTACAATGTTCATACTATCAAAAAAAAAAGTTGAAATATGTAAGTGAGAAGTGGATGTCACGTTCGTAGTGTCAGTACCAAAACATTTTTTTTCCCACTTCGCTAAAGTACAAGATTAGCAGCTTTAGGAGAAATGTGAAGTCTACAGGTGTGATTCATGATTTAAAATCAAAATCATATAAATCTACTTTTTGGTACTTGCACAGCATGAATGTTAGTGACTAGCTTGATGAAAAACTGACAGATTCAGCAGCTTGCATTTGGTAGAGACCAAAACAGAGTTTAAAGGACACTTTCTGAACAGCTGTGCACAAATTTAAGGATTTCAAATCAAATATCTATGTATATTAATGCTAGAGTGTGGTTGCACAAAAAAGCATGGGCTAACATTAGTTTTCAGATCTTTTGTTGTCCCTAAAGAGGATTAAAATCAGTTTATTCATCTTAAAAATCTGAAGACACTAAAAATATGTAACATTATTAGTTAAGAATAATAGCCTTCAATGTCACCTTATGCATTTTGGCACCAAAAAGGGCACCATAGTCAGTTTACTAGTACAGTAGTAAAAATTATGTTTGTACACCTTTTATCTCCAATCTGCATTCGGGTGATATCCCAATTTAGACTGTTCTTAAAAATCCAGATAATTGTTGTTCCATTAAATGCATTCCATGAGATTCAAGCTTTCAAGACATAAATAGACTCATGATGATTCATTCCAAAAATATCTCAGTCTTTTGATATGTACGCAGTAAGAGTTGAGCTCCAGTAGGCTACTACAAAACATTTGGTTGCAGATACAATAGCACCCTTATGTGTTTGATGCACAGATAAAAGGTTTACACTGGCCTGCCTCTCTGTCAGTTCCTAGTGTTGTTGGCATCCTGATTCTACCACTAAACAAAACAAGAAAACGCTCTGAACATCTCATATATTCTGTGCGAGCACCATCCTCTAGGCTGTTAATGAACATCTCCAAGTGTAAATGAACCACAGCTTTCATCTTTAGAAAGAGTGAAACATTATCAACATTTATTTTGTTATCTTGTGTGCTTGTGGAATCCCTGCATTGACGCTCCATTCATATTTTGTATATATGTGGCTTTTAAAAGAGGCTCAATGCAATGTTGTGGTTTCTTAAAACATTTCAGCACCTTACAAGAGCTATAGCTTTCCCAATGTTCCACATATACTCAGCATTGGTAAACTAGATGTGTGCAATAATAGGAAAAAAAAAGGTGTTGTCCTCCCGGATGTTGTCCGTTCTTTGACACGAGCGTCTCATCTTGCATTCCTTGGGTTTTGAGCATGGGGGCTGGATCAGCAAGTAGTTTGTTGCTAAAGCCATCAACTGATACAAAACCAGCACTGAGAGTGACCAGAGCACATCACTGGCAGGTCAGAGTGTTCATCTACTCACAACATGATAATTCCTTGTGTAACCTGCAGTGTCAAAGTTCATGCACAATGGCAATAAAAAAAAAACAATTGGTTGTTTTGTCCACTTTTTAGTGTATGTGCATCACAATGAGTCTCAAAGCAGCACGAAGGAGCCTGATTTCTTTACATTTTTATTATACCGTAATCAATAAATCCTTGTGAATGGGGTCCCCAACAGTATACTGCAAATTAATACTTTATCTGCATGCACAATGTAAGGCAACATATGTAAAAAATAAGGGATGATTATATAGATTATTATTATTATTATATATTTTAAGAGCATCCAGAAGGATCTGAGATTCCTGACCAAAAATAACCCCAACGTTCGGATGGAACACCTTGTTTAAATCATTCTATTGAGGTACAAATATGCTTTGGCCTAGATGTCCACTGGGTGAGAGTGCAGCATTTCAAACATTTGTTAAAATTTTTTCATTTTTTTGTTAATTATCTTGTTCATCTCTGCTCATTTTTTGGGACACTTTCTGCTTTATTTTGTTCATTATTTGATTCATCGTCTGAATCATTTTGTTCGTTATTCATTATTTTCTTCATTGTCTGGATCGTTTTGTTGATTTTTTTCATTGTTTTTGTTCTTTCCTGTTAATTGTTTAGGATTATTGCAATAAATTCTTTTATCAGAATATTTGCTCATTTTCTATATCTTTTTGTTAATTTAATTTCATTATTATTGCTCATTTTTGATGATATTGTTCATTATTTGGTTTGTTTCTGTACATTCTCTCAATCATTTTTGCTCATTTTTCATTACATTGTCCATTTTCTGGATCATTTGGTTTATTTTTTCCCATTGTTTTGTTCTGCCCTTTTAATTGTTGTGAAATATTTTATTAAATTATTTTATCAGGATATTTTGTTTTCTTGTTACTTGTTGTCTATACTAGTTTATTAGTTTTTGTTCAATATTTTTTGTATATTTTTGTTAATTTTGGTTATTATTCACTGCATTTTTTGGGGGGCGGGTACTTTGTTCATTCCTGCTCACCAACTTTGTTCATTTTATGAATTATTTGTTCATTACTTTTGTTCACTTTTGTTGATTTTGTTCCTCATTAGCTTCATTTTTGTTCATTATGTAAATCATTTTGTCCAGTTTTCATCAATACGTTGATTTTTTTTTTCCATTTTTCTCATAGTTATGTTAATTTTGATTCATTTTGTCGATACTCTGTTCAATTTCTGGATTATTCCATGTACTATTTGTTGATGTGGTTGATTTAATGCTTACTGGGGGGTTAATTTAGACAAGTACACAAATGACCCTTTATTCATCTAATTATTATTATTATTATGTTTTGCATTACAATAGTGAAACAAAAAATGCTCTTATGTGGATGTCTGAGTCCCAGGCCCTGATTCAGACATATTTCCAGAGGTGGAGTACATTTACTCCTTTACTTGTACTTAAGTAGTTTTTTTCAAATAAATGTACTGAGTGTAGTTGTTTTCTACGGTAACTTATTTCTTCTTAGTTACATTTGCTTCTACTCAGTTACATTTGGCCACCATTCAACTAGTGGGATTAAAAAAGGTTGAAATGGTAAAAAAAAGTACAAAATAATAAAAGTTAAACAATCTAAATAGTTAAAAAAAATCCAAATAGTCAAGTAAATTATCCAAATGTATGAAGTAAGTAACAAAAATGAGCAGTAATCTACAAAAATAACCACAAAAAATTAAAAAACAACCAAAAAGGGGCAAAATCAACAAAATAATTAAAACAATCAAGAAAAAATGAAGAAAATAGGCAAGTAAATTGTAAATGTAGGGTATATAAAGAGCACAAATGACCAAAATATGCAAAAATTAAGAAAATAAGTAAAAAATTGAATGAAAAATCCAAAACATAAGAAACAAAATGAACAAAATTATCAAATAAGTTAACAAAAATGAACAAAATGAGCAAGAAACAAAAAAAAAAAAAAACCGCAAGGAAAATAATTAAAGTGAAAAAATTGAGCAGGATTGGTAAATAATAATAATAACAATAAATTAAGTTAAAAAATAAACAAAACAAAAAATTGAACAAAAATCTAGTATAGTCTGTATATATATATATATGTATATATATATATATATATGTATATATAGTCTGCATATAGTCAGTATGCAGTATGAGACTGTGATAAATTCCACATTGTGAAGTTCCTCACTAATTGAGTAGGCTTTTAGGAGATACTCTTCTACTTTTACTCAAGCATTTATGTTTATGAGTGCTTCAACATGAGTCATGAGTATTGGAAGGTAACATTATTTCAACTGATAATAATGCTGACCCTGAACATGCGTGTCCAGCTGTAGACATGTAGTACCGCCCTCATCCAGCAGAGGGCAGTAGACATCCACAGTCCAACTGCTCTCAGACATCCTCACTTTGTAGATAGATGTGTAACAGAATAAAATAACATTCCTGGTGTCTCATTAAGACCCGTCTAAACCTTCACCCGTCTACTGCGGCTGCAATGTTAAATATAACAGCCGCGAGACACAAAAGCACATAACTCACATTTTTCCTGCGAAATTAGAGCAGCAAACGTGAGCATTTTGTTTCTGGTGAGAAAAGTGTCTTTAAAATGCAGATTCTCCAACAAGGAAAGGCATTGTTGGCCCTGTTTCAACTGCTAATCGGCTTTGTCACAAACTCGATTCTCTGTGCTAATCTCAACCTCCCAGCACATCCTAACTGGGCACATAGAACAAAGGTAAGAGTCTTTTAAAATCAAATTACGGAGCACAAAGCCTCTTGTAATCCTCTGTTTTCTAGCCTTCTTAGTGATGCTGCTGTTTTTCCATTCAGATGCAGCTGCGTGCTAAATGCTAATCCCCATTTATCAAAGCCGAGAGAGAATGGGACATATGAATTCTGCGTCCATCTGCAGGAACACACGAGTGACATGTATGAAGACATTCGAAGCCCCTCATTGTCCTCAGTTTGCCCTTCAGTCTGAATTTACACCCCAACCAATCAAGGCTCAAATTAGCGGCTACTTAGCACATGCTGTCCTCAATCAGAGCCCCCTCATCTGTGACAATCAAGTCCTACTGACATTAAGACACAGCCTGGAGGTTTAACACACACTTTCACCGCACGCAAGAAGGTGTGATCACTGGTTTTTATTCATTTTATACGTTTGTTGGCATCTCATTTCAACATATGCTCTTTTTGCAGGATGAAGTAGGTACGTCAGGGTGCCGTGGCAGCCCCGGTGCCATGAAATGTCAAGCAAACTTAAAGTTGACTTTTGAAAACTTGAAAATGCACCAGGCAGATAAACTACATAAAGTCATGTCATCAGAAGGTGGCACTGTAGGGTGCAGTACACATGACTAATCAATAGTAGAAGAAGTAGACCATTCAGTTATGCAGGACCTTCAGTGTCCACGGGGACTGGCTCCAAAAGGGTTCTGCATTAAGGTTGTTGAGCTGATTCAAAGCTGCCGATGGAGAAGCAGTCTTGTTTCACCGCTGGCTAGCACTAGCAACCGCTAGCTCCCCTAGCGGCTAGCGCGCTGACATCCGGGTCATTCTCGTCGAGACCCGGAAGTGACGCAGATGTGACCCGGGTGTTGTTGTCCGGATAATTCGTCGTTATGAGGTTCAAATTTTTTGCAGTTTCTTGCGTCGGTATCCGAATTTGTCGTTGTCAGAAGTGGTCGTTGTCCGAGGTTCCACTGTAGTTTATTTCCACCTCTGTGAACCCAGCAGGGCATGAAATTATATATAATTCATCCGTTAAATGATCCCAAGGCTGATACTTGTGCATAATTAAGGGAATAGGCGCTTTGGTGAACAGGTGTGTCCAACCTGTTTTTTAGAAAAAGCACTGAACACCTCCAGAATGAGCCTGAGGATATTTATGAAAACAACAACCTAGTCCTTCCATAGATATAAGCAAAGAAGATGGTGGTTAGTTTAGAAATAGTCTTGTCTCTTTCTCCATTTTGTGTAAATACCATTGAGACCTCACCGTGCAAAATAGATGCCTTTTCTTTTTTTTTTTCCTCAAATGCAGCTGGAACACTAGATTGAGATACTGTATAATTGATAACGCTGCACAGACAGGTTGCAGTTTCATTCATTTTAGGTATAAAAGTGCATAATTAAGGTTATGGGGAAAAGGTCAGGGCAGGGTAAAGAAGAAAATGAAAGTGCACAAAGCTGACCTTGGACTCTGGTCCATTGAGTGTAAGTCAAGAAGTTTGTCCACCATAGCTACCCCATACACCACCTTCTTATTTATCCCATGTAGTTAATGCCCTGCACAGTGTATTAACTCCATGTCAAAAATGCACATAATTTTAAAGTGAAATAACCATAGTATTTGTATGCAATGCAATGAGAATATGCTGATTAATGATGTCTCCCAGCACAAAATAGCTACAAACTTTATGTGTAAAAGATAAGGATATGAGGGATCTCATTTGTCTGCCTGCAGTAGGTCTGTCCAATGTTTGGACAGATGTCTATGTGTAGTGCAATGGGACAGGGTCTTGTGCCTTTCTACCCTATGGCACTCAGCGCACTTTGCACTGCTTTCCATTCACCCATTTACTCACACAAGCACACACACACATTCACACACCAGTGAACCCTCACTGGGAGCAACTTGGGGTTCAGTGTCTCACTAAAGGACACTTCAGCCTGCAAACATGAGAAACTGGGAATCAAACCACTAACCATCCGGATCATGCACAATCTGCTGTTATAAAATTATTATTATTAAAGAAATCCAACAATTTTTGGCCAACACCTGCTTCTTTGGTGGTACAAGACTAAGCTGTACCATAAAATCAGTTAAAGTCCAAGCCTCCAACACAGATTGAGAGTAATGCTTGAGAGTATGGTAGAAAAACCCGATTCAATAGCCCTATTAGTGCTACTACTGTACAACTACTGTACAAATGCACATCATGGCCAGAGACACTGAGTTAAATAAAGGGTAGAGAGAGTCCATCATTACTGTAAGAAATGAAGGAAAGTCAATTTAAAAAATCTGAGTTTCAGAATGCAAAGCTGTCATCAAAGCTAAATGTAGCTACTTTGACACAAATAAGAAAATCACAGGTGTGGATTTAGTTTTGTTGGTCATTGTGATCATTTTCTTTTTCATTTTGTGTGTGTGCGTGTGTGGGTGTGGGGTTGTTCTTTTCATAAAAGTATACAGAAAATGAATTTATTAAAAATTCACCGTTAGAAAAGAGAATGATGTGTTTGGTGCTTACATTTTCCACCAGGATGCAGAGATGCCCAACACGGCCTTGATCACATTTGTTAAAAATTTCACCTTTACATTCAGATGATCAATCACAAAGCCCAGTGTAGTCGATTCACTGCAGAAAATCACACCTACACCCTGTTCTCCAGTTGTGTGTTTTAGGTAAATTACAGCCCCCCCTCCCAACCCCCCCAGACACAATAGAGACACACTTTAAAGTTTCAGCCCCTTCCTATTTAAATGAGTTTATTCCCTGTGTGGCCGTAGCTCTGTGAACCGAGCCTAATGTGTCAAATCTGTCAAATATTCAGTGCAGTTCTGAAGGAGGCTTTTGTGAAGGTGGAGGAGCAGACGGCCAGCTTGTCATCTCTGGAGACAGTGGTCGGCCGGTGGACAGACTGTCACATTCAGCTCTTTTGTGTGTCCATCTCATCTCACGGGTCCATTGTGGAGGCTGGACAGGCTGATCCCATCTTGAGAATCCAGCCATCCTCCCTGCCTTGTATGCATGTCAGCTTCCCTTTTTTTTCCCAGCGAGGGATTTCATTGTCCCCCCCTGGTCCCCCCCCCCTTTTTTTTTTCAAATCAGACGCCTTGAATGCTACACTGATCAAGGAAAAATAATCAACTGCCCTTTTGTTTTAGCAGCCGTTTCAACAGGAGAAAATAAACTTATGGTAATGAAGCCTTATCGTGTGCAGTTCAGACGTGGGGTGTGATGTGATTTGCCTTCCAGTGGTGTGGAGCCATCCAGCCGAGGCTCCCTGCTGTGAGCTGAGGCCCGCGGCCAGCTGACTGTTCTCCAGCACATTCTAATGCTCAAACACTGCAGCTTCACATCACATCCTTCTACCTGCAGCACCTGCTGACTAATAAAGCACACTGTGAGCATGCAGGCAGGGCAAATTTATACTATTATTCTAAGAGGGTATCGCTTCTTTCTTCACCTTTCTATCGGTACTGAGTCATTCATGGGGCTTAAGAAAGGATTTAAAGGTCTAGTGTGTACGGTTTGAAGGGATTTAAGAGGATCTAATTTAAGACATGGGATGTAATGTTCATAATTATGCTGTCATTAGTGTATAATAAGGCTAGGTGATATGGTTAAACATGTTCATATCAGTCAGTCGTGACAATTATCAGGATAAATGTCACATCAGTACTTCATTACAGTTTGAAGGCTGAGTGTTTAGCCTAGTTCAGGGATCTGCAATGTGTGGCTCATCAGCCCCTCTCCAGTGACTCCTGTGGGTTTATCCAATGATGGAAGTAACACATTGCAATAAACGAAAATGAACAAATGTAAGCACTAAAGCAACAAAAGAAGAAAAAAATGAACAAAAATTTAAACAAAACTGCAGGAAATATTGCAGAAAAATGGGCAAAAATAATCAAGATTTTAAACAAGGTTAAACAATAGAATAAATAAAATGAACAAAAACATGGTAAAATAAATGACACCAATGAATAAAATCTTGACGTACTGTAAATGAACAAGATTAAGGAAAAACTGAACAAAACAGTCCAGAAAATGAATGAAATGATTAAAAGAACTGACAAAAAAATGACTGAAATTAATTGAATGAAAAATGAATGCAATAATCAACAAAATGAACCAAAAATGACAGAATATTCAAGTAATTTTATAAAACAAAAAAGTAGGAAAAGAAGCAAAAAATCTGAATTAAATATTTAAAAAATAATATGAAAAATGAACATACTTTTACTAAAATTAATAAAAAATAATAAAGAAAAACACCCATAGAAATGTACATCATAAGGTTCATAAAGAGTTCTGATATTTTTGCAGCTCACATAAATACAGACACGTATTTTGTTGTTTTTCTGTCCAGAAATGGCTTTTTATTGTAAAGGCTGCAGAATAACAAAATCAGATGTTCAGTGATGGTTTTAATTATTTATTTAAGATGCAACAAGACCAAAAACTTTAGACATAAATGATCCAAAAAAAGCCCCCCAAAACATGATATTAGGTGTGAAAAGATGAAAATCACCCATAGGCAAAAGATGCAAAAAGATGAAAGACATATTGTCTCTGATGTTGAGATATTTTATTTTGTTCACTTGCTTAATTTTAATTTAATTCAATAAAATTAAATGCTGAATTCAAACAAGCTGAATGAACAAAATGTTCCTTCTTGCCATTACTGAGACACAGCACATAAAGTTTAACAAATATATTAGACCACCTGTCCTATTTGACTCAAAGACCACCCAGCGTCATGAAGTGCTTTAATGCAGACTTTTTTTTTTCAGTGAGCGTTTCAGTTTTTAAAGCTAAAACTGATTACTATCACCTACAATGTTGTGTGCCAAAAAGACAGGAAAAGACCAGAACAGACAAAACAAATATTGGATGGGCCAGCTCACCACTAGGTACCTCTAAAATTTAGACGTATTTAGTGGTGAACTTACCCTTAATATTTAGAGTCTAAGGCCCAATCGCATTTCAAATTTCCACCCCTTCCCCTTATCACTGCCCCTGGAAACAGAGCTGCAAGGGGAAGGGGTTGAAATGTTCCCCTAAGAAATGGGACAAACCTTCCATACCTCTTATGTCATCAGCAGCTGTCATTAGCACTATAAACAAACGCGGCAACTTTTTCTTCAAGAAAATTCACCATGCCATCAGCAGCTGTTGGTTGTTTGGTGGGACCGCTTCTTTGTCTTGGGTGGATTGCCTCCATCCTGCCGATGATTTGAACAGAATTATGCAAAAATTCTCCTACCCATCCATTTCAAGTCTGGTCTGGAAGAATCTCCGTTTCCGAGGCTACACAGCCCCCCTTGGCTTTTGCCCTCTACCCATTCATGTGTACGTGCTAAATTGAGGGGTATGGGTAGGACGAAGGAGTGTATTACACACTGACCCTTTGATAAGTACGAATACAGTAAATTACACACACACAAACACACACACAAAAATAACCAATAACTAACAGATATGAATGTGTTTCTCAAAATTCTAATGTCTACCTTGTGCTGATGAGATTAAATCAAAACGTATTTAATAAAAACATGTGAATGACAGCATACAGTATACATATTAAATCAAAATGAACAATAGGCACTAAATCAACACAATAAACCAAATTATCAGGAAAATGAATATAAATGAACAAAAATGAATAAAATAAGCAATAAAATGAACCAAGCAATCCTCAAAATGATCAAGAAAATGAGCAAAAACAACAACAACAATTAACAAAAAAATGAATGCCAAAGTCATTATTTATAAAGCAGGGTTTTACAAATAATAATATTTGCAAATTTGATTATTTTTGCACTAACAATTTTAAACTATAAAAAATACATTTAAAATGCACATTTGTTGCAATACTGACTGAGTACACCTTCCCCCCCACCTCCCCCTGATACCTCCACCTACCTGAGTCCAGACACTGCATTGGTCCGATATAGGTTGTAGCCCTGAGTGGCTCTGTGGAGGCCTGTGTTTGAGTGAGGAGTGGGGTGACGACCCTGAGAAAGGCCTCATTTAAATGAAGCAGCGCCACAATGTGAGATTACACTGTGGGGTGTGTGTATTACACGCTCCGCTCATACAGAGCCAACCCAGCCGAGAAGATAAAGATGAGAAAACGCAGGAAAATTACAGCGCACCTTGGTGCTATCACCCCTCCACAGAGCTGGAGGTGAGAGATAGAAGTGTTACTAAAAGGCTGGGCAGAGAAGAACGACCTTTTACCATATTACACGCAGACGGCGAGCCGAGCATCAGTATCTGTCCTCAATGCCACGCTCTGCTTAAATGCCTGTTTTTCCTCAATGTCAGCCTTGTGAGTTTTGCAGTAAAGAGAAACAAAATCAGCCCGAGCTCAGCTACCTTGAATATTATTAAAGCGATCAAATTTAGAAGATGGAGATTTCCGTTTTGCAGTGGCCCTGAGCGTAGCAGAACCACATCTTTTTTGATAGGTAAGAGTGTGTTCTGCTGTTCAAATTTATGAACGCCTATGGAACTGAAAGAGTGAGCCTAGAAACTGCATTCGTCAACAGGGTAAATGTTAAATAATGTAAAGTGAAATGGTCGTTCACAATGACAAACTGATTTTTTATACTTTGTAGACCATTTCTGAAAGGCACATTTGGGTGTGAGGGGTCATTTTTTGACTTCAGCTAACTTTATTATTAATAAGTTTAATAAATTTAAATTCGATTTAAGTGTGCTGAGTCAGTTTGTCTCCGTCGTTCATCTGCAGGTGCAACAGTGTACATGCTACAATGTAATAAAACAGAAAGCCTATTACTGACATACGGCACAAAAATACAAAAAAAAGTAAGTAAGGTACAAATAAAATGAGCCACAGTAACATTATTCAGTGTTTGAGATACTTTTTAAAACAATCACACTCCAACATACATGCACATGTAAGTACATAATACATTTCAAATTCAAATGCTAATGTCAAACCAAACCCAAACAAGCCAGAGCCGACCACAACACAAATGCTGACACAAACTACACTCATGTTGCAGGGTGAACCTTTTAAGATTATGGAAATTCTTTAATGTTAAATCATAAACTGATCAAGGAGAAATTACACTAGCATCAGTAAGTATCACATTTTTAAAGCTGTATTATCAGAAATTTGATAAAAGGAAATGCACATCTGTGTCCATTTCCATCAACTACCTTTTGCAAATCCTGCTTCACCACAGCCAACATAAAAATGTATATTTTTAACCTGCTGTTTACTTCCTACATCTCACCCCTTCTAACAAAAAAAAAAAAAAAAAAACACTGTGAGCTGTGGGTGTTTTCTGGCTCAGGGCCCTAGGATTGAAATGGAAACATAACACTGCCAGTGTTAAAAACATTCCATGTGGACACAGGTCCTAAATGGTCAATTTGTAAGACTCAGGTTCACAAAAAACTAAAACTGCAACAAACAGAGGCTGTTTTTTATGATCAAGTAGTGATGTTGTCATGGAGCTGTTCAAGATAACACTTCTATTTTATAATGTTCACATGCAGCATCATCCTATAAATTAATCTGAGATAAGATAATCCTTTATTAGTCCTACAAACTCTGCTGCGTAGCCATACTAGAGAGCAGTAAAAAAGGTACAAATATCAACTCTTATGTAAGTTGAATTAAAAAAAAAAAATCACAGCACTTTACCTGTTGTTATGTAGCTTAAATAGCAAGACAGTAGTAGCAGCAGCTTTCTCTGTATGTTTTATGCCCAGACAGCTCTACTAGTACTTCTCATGTTGGAACGAGGGCCAATCAGAGTCGACCGATAACTACACGACTTGACATATAAACAGAGGCAGTAAACAGTACTCAGAAGTATTGCTGCTTTATAATTCATATGACTCAAGTAGAAGCAGAAGTACTCCTAAATATAGGTGCTTGAGTAAGAGTAATAGAGTGCTTCATAAAAACATTACTTAATTAGTGACTTTATTTATAACATGGAATTTATTACCGGTACAACCTAATAGATATTTTGGTCATTTTTATTTATTTCTGTGATAATTTTGACTATTTTGGTTGATTTTTGTTGCTAATTTGGTTGATTATTTAACTTGAGTATTTTTTAACCAATTTATTTCCTTAATTTGTTCATTTTTTACTAATTTTGCTGCTTATTTTGTTTGTTGTTTATGTTGTTAGCTGTTTTGAATAGATTGGTAATGTTTACTCATATTGTTTATGCTGCTTAGTTTGTGGAATTTTTGTTCAATTTACTTGACTATTTTCAGTTCAATTCAATTTGTATAGCGCCAATCATAATCGCCGATTATCTCTATTTTCTTTCCTTTTGCTCATTTTGTTGCTTATTTTGTTAATTTCTGGAATTTACTTGACGGCTTTATTCAGTTTTGTAAATTTGTTTAGCTAATTTTATTAACTTTTCTTAATTAGTATTGTACATTGGGGTCATTTTTTGTTTGTTCATTTTGACAATTGTATTCATTTTTTTTTTAATCGAATTGATTATTTTGTCCTCTCTCTCTCTATATATATATATATATATATATGATAAATTACAGCTGTTTGTTTTACTCCTACAGTACTCACTGATGTAGAGCAGAGGCACTTTTTTATCGCAGAGTACACAGTATTCCACAAGATAGCTACTCTCTAAAATGCATTTTATAGCATAAACTACTCAAGTACATGTAAAGGAGTAAATGTACTGGTGTCACAATGAAGGGAACTGGACAACACTGCCAAGTCACAGTTTAGTGCGTTTATTTACAATGTGCACAGTGGTGATCAAGCAGTGAATAATGAGACACGTGGAATGGGTGCAGAGCGGCGAAACGGGTCCAGTGGGAAACGACGTGGGACGGAGGAACAGCAACAGGAACAAAGCTGTGACGATGAAACACCATTTTTCTGTAAGGAATTTACAGTTAACACGTGACGGCACATTATAGGATCCCAAGTTGTCTGACAAAATCAATATTACCAGGTTATGCGATTTTCATATGTTTCACACTCCTGATGTTCCCTCTTGTTTTGTCCATATACCAGTTTGAAATGCGACTGCCGATGTTATCCTGCTAGTTGTGATTGACCTTTTGACGTCATCTCTGACTTGGAGGCTTATTCCTATGTGAATAAAGCTACAGATGTGGCAAGTTTGAGTCCAGACAAGGACAGATGCCACATTTCTCTTGTTGCTGAAAACATTTAATAAATATTCACCCAGACCAATGAACTGGAACTTCTCTAAAACAGACTTTAACATAGGGAGGTCAGTTATAAATGCAACCAAGATGAGGCCAGATCACCCAATCCATGTGTTGTAGTCCACAAAGTGAGATGTGGCATAACATAATGTTTGGAGTGTGCATAATTCAAGGAGATACCAACACCTTGAGCATCAGCTGGCTGTGGTTATTGTCAGTGCCTTTTCTGTCTGTCTGGCCTGTCTCTTATCAAATTAGGACAACTGATATGTAACACAAGTGGAGTCAACTTGACATCCATAACTGACCTCTCTATTCTAAGGTGGTACAAAGTAAAACAGCTTTAATATGCTTTAACATATGAAACACAGGTGGTCTCCCTCAAATTCTTCCCTAATGTAAAAGATGGAAAGCACTGCAACACCTTAAACTATTCTAATCATATACCCCCCCCCCCCCCCGTCCCCTTGAAGGCCCTTAAATATATGTGTGGCACTTAAGACTTCTACCTGGATGTTGACAAAATTAAGTATACTGATTTGATTTTTCTGATTGGTTTTCCGATGCCACATATGCTCTGATTTAATAAGAATGTTGTATCTGCTCATATTTAATCATTTTGTTAATTTCTGCACCTTGTCTTGCTTATTTTCTTCATTTTTGTTCATTTTCTTGATAACTTTGTTCATTTTGTGGCTTATATTCTTCATTTTTGAAAATTTTTTTGCTTATTTGGTATATTTTATTTCTACTTCTGTTGCTAATTTTTACTCACTTTATTTATTTTATTGTTTTCCACATCATTTTTGTTCACTTTCTGGATTATTTTGTTAAATTCTACTTATTTTCTTGATTATTTTGTTCATTTTGTTGCTCACTTTCTTAATTTTTGTTCATTTTTCTTGATTATTTGGTATATTTTTTACTCATTTGTTGCTACTTTTGCTCATTTCATTTTTTTCTTGATTACTTTTAGAATCCATCCATCCATTTTCTACCGCTTAATCCTTGTGAGGGTCGGG
>JAQQAE010004191.1:0-11746 GCA_029823295.1 Pseudamia nigra | reverse complement strand
TTGTGTGTCCAGTGAAGCCCAAATCACGGAACATCTTATGACCTGCAGTTCTGCTCCACAATGCACCTGGCTGAACCTGCTGTCTGTCAACTACCGGAAGGACAAACTCACACTTTTCAGCATTGTCCCATATTGCACAACACCAGAAAATCTGACAAGCCAACCCAAGATGGAACAAATTCTCTCACTTGTTTGATTTTTTAATGGTTCAAAAGTGCAGATTTATCTATGTGTGAACGATTACTGCAGTACTTGCGTTCTATGAATTTGTCATTCTCCAGCCCTCACCTCTGTGCGGGAACGTTGGGCGGTCGTGACCGAATGCGTCCCTGCTCCTCTCGGTGCGGGGACACTGATCGGGATCGTATGTGATGGGTGGGGGTCCTCTGCTGATCTGGCACCTCCAGGGTAGACGTGGACTCCCGCTGCCTCTCCCTGCCACGCCCATCTGCTGCTGGTCACAGTAGTCGCGTACATACATATATAAACACATACAGTACTTATCAATGAACGCACAAGAAATGCTCACATTATTGATTTTAAGCAGTGATGTGCCAACTGTTGGCTCTTTGGTGACTAAAAAAGCTTTTATGGAGTTATATTTAATTAGTATGTAACTCCTCAGTGATTCCCAACCCTGACTTCAAAGTGTTCTAAGTTTTAGTATCATCTTAGGAGCCTGCTATTGCGTGCTAACATACTAGTGTGAAGCCAGATCATTATAAGCTCACTGGATGGCAGCTCCAACTGGACAATCTGTCTCAGGGAAACAGACTTTTAGTCTAATAATAGACCCAACTGGCTGTCATTCAATACGCTGGCCTGTATTTGATAATGAAGTAAAAAATAAATAATGTTCTCCTTCTGTGGTGGTGTAGAGAACAATCTGTGAGGATAAAAATACAGACAGTGATCAGCCTTGAAGGGATCTGTGTGGCGTTGGATCCCCAGGTCACTGGCTCTGTTTCCAACAGAAAAGCACCTCAAAGCTCACAATAGGTTAGATTCTACTGTGGAACAAATTACTGAGGTTTTTCTTTTAATTGTCCCTACCACTCATGACAATTAAAAGAAAAAGTTAGTTAAAGGGGTTTTTTTTTCCTCCTTGTGTTAGTTTTTTAAACTTTGACACCAATTAACAGTTAACATGCAGACACACAGTAGGTTTTGACTGGTAATTTTTGAACAAATGTGACATTCTGGAGAAATCCAACAAACTTTACCCATTTTAGACAAAGAAAGATTAAAATAATGTATATTCCAGTCAAACCCTACGAAAAGAAACACACAGCCTTTATGACAGTGCTACACGTAAAGTAAAACTTATAAATTAAAAGCACAGAAATACATTTTTTATTATCCTGAGAAAGTGTAAATATCCATACAGAGCAGTCCACATGGCTAATGAAAATTAATATTCCACTATGATTCTGTTTACATGCTGTGCATACCACAAAGAAAACAAAGAAATAGTCAAAGTTTTCTAATAGTGACAGACTTGTTCAAGCATTTTCATGTTGTCAATATTAGTGGAATATTAGGATGCCTGCAGAAGTAGAAAGTCATTTCCGAGGCGGTAGTGCATGGAGCCGGGTTGATTTATGCCCCATGCCAACATGTAATCTACCACATGACAGAGATTCCCATACGCTTAATTATCTGTGGTGTGCTGCCAAAGTTTCTTCTCCTCATTATTTTAGTTCAGTTTCATTTGACTTTGCAAGAAATAAACAATATTTTAAAACGTTAGCAGCTTGGATGAAATAATCCCAGCTAGAATAATGTTTTTATTCATCGTTTTAGGTTCTTGTAAGGAATATTTCACATAGGGATGCGCCAATCTGATTTTCAGGTCTCGATACAATTCTTAGACTGATGCTAAGTACCAGTTTGACACTACTGCATTACTCTGTGAGACTGGGATTTTGATTTATTTATTTATTAGGATAGTAATCATCAACTTGGTTTCAGAAAATGCTAATTAGCAGGAATTAAGATCCAAGTGTGAAATGTAATTGTACTGGACATGGACAAAAACATCACAATTCCAGTAAATGAGAATAGTAAATTTTAGACCACAATAAAATTACAAATAAGTGCAACCAAACTTCATACATTAAACTACACAGAATGAAGTTCACAGAATGAACATTAACATTTAAGAAACTTCCTCCATGGCATGTTAGCTGTAAGGTATCAATCTGTCCCTACTCTAGCAGCATTTTCACACATACACGACCCCTCAAAAGTTTGAACACACCTCCTTCAGTCTGTTAGCAGGAATATGCAAAAACTACTGACCCGATTTCCACAGAATTTAGTGGCAAGGTAGAGCTTGCTCCAAGAAAGAACACAATTAATTTTTAGTGTGGATCCAGTTAAAAGGGTAGAACCAGGCTTTTTTTAAATCACTTTCTTTTACATTGAAAGACGGGGTGCTTTTCAACATTTCTGGTAACTTCTTAGCCAATACTGTATGGAGCTTGATGAAAAAAACAGAAATATTTCCAGGAATATCTCCAATTTGGTGCAGATCCAAGTATAAATCAGGATTTCATAGATTCAAATACATTTTAACATCTGTTGTGCAGTAACAAATAGGATCAATGGAGACTTGAATCGACCACAAAGCTGAGACAATGAGGTGTGAATGAATGTTTGTTTTATGCATCTATGATATTTGAATGCATATTCTGTCAAATTTATGAAAGAACATGTAAGGAATTATGAAGTAAATTAAAAAATGTTAAAAAAAGAACATGTTTTACTTTTTATAATGTCCAAAGAAGCCACATTTAGCTTTGCACACTCATTTTCTCATGATATTCACGAGGTAGTTACCTGACAACAGTTTTCAAATTACAGGTGAAATCATTTGCGTCATTTGTTGCCTTCTTAATGTGCTACCGACCATCAGTCTACTTGTGCAGAGGAAGGATGAGTACAGAGCCAATGGCCCTATAAGTGCTAGTACAACTACTGTACAAATCCATATTGTGGAAGAAACACTAAGTTAAGTAAAGAGAAAACATACATAGCCCATCATTACAAAAACAATCTGACAAATCTGAAAACTTGTTTTGGTCATCAGAATATATATAATGTTGATTAAAAAAATTAAGAAAGAAAAACCAATAAAGGACATGGTTAAGGTACCATATAATTTGACCCGTCACCTTCCCCACTCAAGTCTCCTGATGGTCCAGGGATTTGAGCTGGTGACCTTCCATTCACAGGCTCACTTCTCTAACCTCTAGGCCACCACTGCACCCGTATAAGGTGTGTCCAAACTTATAGCACAATTTAGGTATCAAGTATTGACAGAGTAGTGACTTGGTATACTGGCTGATCTATGACCTAGCACACCCAGGTAATAAGGAACTGAAAGATCACCAATACCAAAACCAGCTTAGAGTCACTATACTGTTATCAAGTCAGTATCAGATCAGTGCATCCTCATGTGTGTGTTCACATTTTATGCTGAACCAATAGAACCCCACATACAACTCCAAGCTATGGGAAACGCTGCATGTAATAGTAGGAAACAATCCCCACCCACCTTTAGACACTACTGCTGTACCCGCATCAAATTCAGGCTCTGTTACACGCTGTGAACCTACACATTCATAGACACAGACACACAAGTGTAAATACACCACACACACACATACAGTAGATGCATGCACACATTGGGTACAAATGCAGCATTAAGAAAGGGATGCAAGAGCTAACACATACATTGACATACATGTTTCACTTTGCCCATAAATAGTGAATCACACGTGATCATATCTCTATTTTACACACAGAGAACGTGTGAGATTGCAGGTGAATATACACATATACACAGCACACTGCATCCACAGATGCCCATTCCCACTCAGACTTACGTTGCAGCTTCTTGCCAGGGGCGTCTGTGTGTGCGTGTCGTCGGGGCAGGTACGGTGAGGGGCGGGGCAGTGGTATGGATGAGACATCATGGGTTTGGAGTGGATACCAGTGAGGTTTGTCATCTAGTAAGGCTGTCTCCAGCTCGATCAGAATCTGTCCCAGCCATAACCAGCACAGTAAACAACGAGAGTCCTGCTTTATATAACACTCATCAAATAAGTAACACACAGAGATTTAAAAACATATCATATACATGCTGCTCAAAAAAACATCACACATCACAACTTGATACATTGTGAACTTTGTCATGAACAAAATATCCAAATTATGATTAGTGGAAACCAAATTCCTCATCCAGGACTGGACTTAAAATCATCTGACAACACTGTCCAATATTTACTGTACCTCCCACAGCGTTGGTTTGTCTGTTTGTTAGCAGGATGACACAAAAACTACTGGATGGCCTTTGATGAAATTTTCACCAAAGGTAGCACTTGGGGCAAGGATGAACCCATTAAATTTTGGAGATGATCAGGTCAGGATGTGGATTCTGGATCAATTTGTCACTTTCTTTAACATTGTGAGAGAGGACCATTCATGAAAATCCATCCAGCAGTTTTTGTGTAATCCTGCTAACAACTGGAAAACCTGACAAATGGACATGACCACATAACATCCTTGGCTCGTCATAAAAAACTGTTTGGGTGATCAACAGCCTCGGAGTGCCCTCTAGTTAATTTATCATTTTATTTTTTCAGTTGTAGTATTAGTTCATACAAAAACCCTGACGCCATTGCTTCCCTCAGTCTTCATGCACAGTGTACCTCTCCCAAAAAGGTGCTCTCCTCCTCTGGTGACCTGGGCTGGTCCCACACTGTCAACTCCAGCATGTGATTGCGGAAGTCCCTCCGATGGACGTGAGTGTAGACGAAGGTCTGGTTCCACTTGGGCTCGCAGGTCTTCTTCACTGCTTTTGTTCTTCGTTTGCTCTTATCACTATGTGCCAAATAAACATGTAATTACAAAGTTTAGATAAGCAGAAATCAGCAGCTTCATCTGTTCTTGTTGTTGTGCTCTACTTATCTCCTGCATTTCAGATGATACTAAACTGAACTGTCTCAGCTGTAGGTCTTTAAATGGTCAACTGGATGTACAGTACACCACTCCCTCACTTTCAATCAGACTATAAAATTTTCCTAAACCCCTTTGAGCGTAAGTCAATAAATTACGGGCTTCCACAGGGATCAATATTAGGACCACTCCTTTTCATTCTATCTGTAAATGATTTTGTTAATGTCTCTACTATCCTATGTAATGTAATTTATACCGATGACACAAATTCAAACATCTCTAAAATCTTATTAATGAAGAATTCATACACCGAGATTAAATGTAATAAGTAAGCCTTAAATATCAATGAAACTAACTTCATTGTATTCAGCTCAAATAGGAACCGAAACAATGTTGAGCATGTACACATTAAGATAAAAGGTGAAGCTGATGAGAGGGTAGAATTCATTAAACTCCTGAGGATTTACATTGATGAATTCTTGAATTTTAAGAAGCACATTGATGAATTGACAAAGAAATTAACTAAATATATTGGTTTATCTTTCAAGTTAAAGCACATCCTCCCTCTTGAATCACATCTAACCTTGTGCCTGTCTCTATCTGGGCCACATTTAAATTATGGTAATGTTATATGGTGCAACACATACTGTAGTCATCTTGAAAAATTACAGATTCTACAAAAGAAAGTTATACAAGCTATATCATGGTCCCAGGTACACGTTCCATCTGATCCTCTTTTTTTATGGTAAGAAAGTTCTGAAGCTTACTGAGTGCAACTCTCTTCACAATGCCTCTGTTATGTATAATGTAGAATTTAGACTCAATGGTAGACTCTGTGAATGTATTCCACTAATTTTCTACGAAGATCTTTTTTACTAAAGATCGGGAATGAGGAAGATGACACTGTAAAAGTATGAGCATCTCTGTCTGTTTTTAAAAAGAGATTAAAACAACAGCTATTGTCAATTTATGTTTAGTTCTAAACCAATTTTTCCAAAGAATAAAATCATAACTTTTCACTTGTATGTACTGTATGTTTGAGGCCCTGTGCTTTCATTTATGCACCATTGTCTGATATATTGTATTGATAATTCTTTGCTCTTCTTAACCATGGGATAATGCTTAGGTTTCTCTTAAGTTTTAGGTTAGGATTAGGAAATGATAGGAATTGATTTGTATAATGTTTGTGTTATTTTGATGTGTGGGCCCCCGTTTACGAGCTATGGATGGCTTTAGAGGAGTCCCATTTCACAAGAATTGTGTATTGCATGGAAACTTGAATTGTGTTTATGTTTTAAATAATTTGTGAATTAACTAAACTAAATTTCACACATATCCAGCGTGTAAACAGGTGACAGATGCTGAATACTAAACTGAATGCTTTTTTTACCTTCTTGAGATCATTATAAATTTCAGACTTAGTTCTGGACAGTTAAACTATATTGTCTACATTTTTTAACTATAAATGAATCTCCATACATCATTTTATGTATTTTACTCTTTAATGTGAAAGATTATAAAATGATGACTTAAGTGATTTTATTGATTTTAATTTAATGAGTTGTCTCACAACTGACTCAGGATTTCAACCTGTCAAGCATACACTGGTATTGATAACATTAAATAATTTATAAGACAGGTAATTACAATATGAAACAAAATAAACAAAAGAACAAAGAAATACACAACAATATGTAAATCTATAACAATATAATTAACAAAATGACCAAACATGACCAGAACAATTCACATTCATCCACAAATTGAACAAAAAAATTACCAAAAATTCCCCAAAATGAGAATGACAAAAAATCCTGAACAGAATAATCCCAAAAATGATCAAAACAATAAAAAAAACTTCAACTTCAAAGTAAAAAAATGCAAAAAACATGTCCAGATTAAAAAAGACAAAGAAAGGGGAACTACATAAAATGTCTAACACAGGTGTTACTGTAACATTCAAATTGCAGACTTGTAAGGCCTTATATTTGTCAAATGTAAATATCGACATTTTTCAGACTTTTTTAGTTCATATTATTTCACCTTGTGAGGCTCTTGTCGTCGTACCTGCGGTCAGGGAGGAAGTACATTTTGACGTAGGGGCTCCTGGGCCGCCCGTCAGGCCGCAGAGAGAGCTCCACAGCCTGCAGCACGTTCACTATTAGCTGGTGACCAACTTTGTCGTACCACAGCTTCACCTGGGACAGAAACAGACCATGTAACGCCGCGACTTCATCTGAACACATCAATGCCTCAAACGCGCACACTCACTGAAAGTTGTCCAGGCATCAGCTGTGGAGCGTCTTGGAGCATCCCGGGACTGGAGGGAGACAGGACATTTAAGGACGGTCTCTCCATCTTCTGGGACTCAAATGAACTGGAACCTGCTATAAAGACAAAAAAGAAAACAGAAAATGTGAGCTCCAGTTGAATTTAGGAAATGCTGGATTAGACAAGGGAAATACTGTGAGGTCTGGAACAAATCGTGAAGAAAAACAGAATGTCAAGAAATGTATTTTTTGGAGTACTCAAATAAAATCGCATTTCATGTATCAAACTGCATATAATTTTTTACATATTACTGTACATTTATTAATCTGAAGTATTTTAGATGGATGCACCACACTGAGTGTGACAGAATTAACTTTGTATTTTGTTAGCTTGGTTTGTTTGAGCATCCGGTGAACCAAAACTACGCATGTGCGCCTTTTAATTCATTTATTAGCAATAGAAACCAAAAAAATGGCAAAATTGGTGGCAAATGATCAAGTATTCATGCTACTTTGATTATAATGAGCTTTACGTCGGAATATATGATGGATTCAATATTATCTTGAGTAATGACTTTTCCTCAGAAACAAAATCCATGTTTCCACCGTTTAAATGACTTTTAAAAAACAAGCTAAAGGTAAAAATCAATATGCAAATAATTGTGAGGTACCTGTGAAAATAGTGACACAGTATGTCAAACCTTTTTCCTTTTTTCATGTGGTCACACTTTTAGATATACAGTATATGTTTTTAAACAATCATTATGAGTAAATATGAGACTTACTGTAAAATGTACTTCTTATTAGTAACGACGAGTACATTTCCTGGAAGATTGCTAAAGTATTTCTGATTATAAACTTGGCCTGATATTTTGAAAAATACTTGTCTAATGTTAAAGCTATAGTGAAACTGCCACCAAAAACTAAAATACAAATAAAAACTAATAAGTTTAATGAATATTAAATTTATGATGACCTCCATATAAAAGTGAGATAGATACATAGAGAAATACACCGGCACAGATAATATTCAGCAGATACTTACTAGATTCTAATGGGGGGTGGGACGTGTCGGGGATTCTTGGGATATCACTAAAATGAAGCAACAAACACACGTCAGTCGGTCTTAAATAGGCTTTGAACAGGTTTAAACAGAGTTAGTATAAATCCTGATGCTCAGCCATACATGCATGTTGATGCAGTACTTAGTATAAAAGATCTCAGGGAATACGGTTTTCCAACTTTTTTACAAGATTAAAATGTCACATGTTTAGAAAACATGGGGAAGCAAAGGGAGGATGTGAGGAGCAGTGCAGTAAGCAGTGTTTCCCAGACTCCGCACTCCAACTGTTCTCTGTAGGAATGTCCCGATCCACTTTCAAACACCGGTATCAAAGCACAGCAAGGTGTTTTTCAGTTTATCCGCTTCATTAAGCATGAAGTATCAAGTCTGATTCTTTGTTGGACAAATCAGTTTATTGATCCTGAACTTGTAATGTTTCTTCTATACTGTTAAATAGTGATATAATTGTGATATATTATGAAGGTATTAAGTTACTGACAGTGTTATTATGTTTGCTAAGTTGTTGATACATGGTTCTGACCAATATGAGGGCTTTCTGACCTTGTTTGGACAATAGATCATGTGCAGCCTTGTGGTTCTGATGCCTGTTACTGCTGCGCCTTGAGATCACTTTCTCTTAATAAGGAAATATTGCAGAAAATTAATACGCTGGCAAAGCTGCCCTTAGTAACGTCAACTTAAGGAGAAAACCCAGAGGAGACAGTACAATTCTAGATTCTTCAAGAGCTTTTTTTCGTCAATTTAAACATAAGTAAAAGACTGCTTACTGATCAGGATAATGTGAATCTGCTAAACTGGACAATCAGGCTATAAGTACGGTATGAGTGTGGAAGTTTGTCTGAATTTTAATTCAGGGTCGGAAATATTAGGAATTTCCTTATACGATGTCCATGCGTCCATTAATCTGTACCAAATATTTCTAAAAACACCACTACTCTATAAAAAGCTGTCCCATGACCACAAGTTAATATGTACTAGACTTAGACGACACATCCAGGTTCAGTTCTAGCTGATGATCTGCTACTGCTGCTAGTCATCGATTTGAACCAGACAATACAATATGAAGGCAAATTGCATTGTATTTGTAATTATCTGTCTTTGTGTAACTGTTTAAAACCTGATTTAGATGTAAGCGGTCACTGCATTGAACTGTCTTAAACACAGGCGCCGCAGGCTGTGGGTGAAACAAGCCATTTCTGTGGTGTTTTTATTGAGTTTCATGCATTTTTCCTCTCGTTACAAACAACTACTGTCTTTTTTAAGTGAAAGTAACTGAGTGATTGGTTAGAGTGATGCTGAACGCCCTAATCTTTTTGACAGTGTTTCTATGTAGAAAATCACTCCCTGCCCTCCACCAGGATTTCAAACAGTGACATGATGTCATCTGTAAACAACCTATTTAAAAGAGGTTATTAGAGCTGAAGTTGTCTTGCAAAAAACAGCAATTTGCTGTCAGTTGGAGTTAATTTTGCAAAAGTTAACTACCATCATGCATTGCAAAATTATTTATTTGCATTGCAAAATTATTTATTTGGACTGATTTGAACTGTTGACAAACTTTAACTGCATTATGTAGGTAAATATTATAAATAAAGTATTGTATATCAGTATGAGTTGACAGTCTGTGTTAAATGAGTAGTTTGAGAATGAGGAACAAAAGGCAATGTTCGGGACATCCCTAGATCTTAGCCCAGTCAAGACCAGAAATATGTCTGTTCACACCACCACCTTCTCTTGTCCCACAGGAAACACCGGAATCTATTTCGCCAGCATGGGAGTCTGCATAACACTTATCAGAATAATGTAGTATTCTTGTATTTCCAGTTACTATTCCGAGATAAAGGCAGCTTTGGATGATTTGGATGAAGTGAAAATGTCTGGCGACAGTGAACAATGTTCATTCCAAACCCCAAATATACTCGGTTTAAAACAAAAAAAGCCACTTGAGCAGACATTTAGAAAAAGGGGAACTAGGCTATCATCAAGTTTTTGTCAATTAGCAGTTTCATCCAGACATCAAACTGATAAGTGTTTCATGAATCCTAATTTGTCTTGGAGCCCATTCTAAAAAGAAAACCTCAGAAGAAAAAAAAAAAAATAAGGGATCAAGATTCCAGAAAACTGACTATGATCATTTTTCTTTGATAATGTAACAGTCGTTTGTTTCCAAACCAGGACTGAAACAGAGATAGTCAGCAAACAGTTCAAAGGCTTACAAAAGCAAAGCTCCATTTCCAACGGGCCATTTTGCATCCCTTCAGCTGAACTCGCAGTTTGGTTTTTGTTGGACACAATAAATAAAATGTGACTGTGCAAAAGCCAATACTTCTCAGTAGTATTTAGTGGTACTTTTCAGTTCAATAAGGGAATCAAAATGGCACCAGCAAATTAAAAGCTGCCTTCATAAGCATGAAAGGGTTAAGGAATCCTAATAAAATAGACAGGTTACTTACTGATATTTTCTATACACCCTTCGTGAGTGTTTGGAGAGAAATTCATACATTCAACTTTTTCTTTCCATCAAAGAGCAAATAAGGTTAAGTCATTAGACACTGGATATTTACTATTAAAATGAGCTTATAAAAATATCAAAACACCAATAATCCACCTTCTTTTAACTTATAATACTTCTCATAATATACGCATTTTTATTTTTGTTTATAAAATACTGCATTCTAATATCCTGAATACTCTCTTTTATCAGAACTTTATAAATGTTTTTGTCTATTATGAAAACAAAATCTTTATTTTTCCTTAGACGAACATGACATTGCTTCACATATATGTTCAGAGGAAATTTTTCATTAAAAATGAATATGAATAATGTAAAAATGCTAACAATCATAATAATAGTTTAGGTTTATTCTTTAAAGTTAATCCAGCAGCTCTACTTAAGTTTAAACACATTAAACAAATTGTGGACCAAGATACAAAAACAGAGAGCTGTGCCAGGTTGATAGACATATATTTCTGCAGCCCATCACATTTCTGCAAATTATGGACACATACTGTATGACATATAGTGTCTCAGTGTTTCAGAGTCAAAAATGCTGTTCCGTTCAAGCATTTCTAGCTCTGTGTCATAGTGTTTGTTACTCTTTTCTCTTGTCTCTAAAACTGAACCATTTTACTTCAGGTCAGGGAATGATACCAGGACTTGGTTCAAGACAAAGAAACTCTGCTAAGATGTGATAAAAAAAATTACTTCCAGTATATTTAGTTATATTCATACCAAGCTATAATGATTTCTCTAACCAAAAGAACTTTTTAATGCCTTAACCTCTACACAACAGGGAGGCAAGGTCTACTCCCGGAATGCACATCTTGAATGTTATAATGTACAGTATCTCACAAAAGTGAGTACACCCCCCCCCACATTTCTGCAGATATTTAATTATATCTTTTCATGGGAAAACACTGAAGAAATGAC
>JAQQAE010004190.1:0-19112 GCA_029823295.1 Pseudamia nigra | reverse complement strand
GAGTGACCAATTCACCTAACCCCCTAGTGCATGTTTTTGGTTGTGGGAGGAAGCCGGAGAACCCGGAGAGACCCCACACAGACACAGGGAGAACATGCAAACTCCACACAGAAGGGACCCGCCACCTGGTGTTGGGATCGAACCCAGGACCTTCTAGCTGTGAGGCACGAGTGCTGCCCACTGCACCACAAGAGAAAAATGTTGAGGATAAATCATCATCAATGATGGAAAATGATACCACCATAATAATTATTTTGAATTATCTCATATGTAAGGCCACTGTGGTGGAAGTTTGATATCAGACCACTACAAGAGAATCTCAGTCTCACATGATAAAAAGTTTTGAGATTTTCCTCAGACATACTGAAGATGACCTGTGTTGAGCTCATGTACTGACGTTTCCATTTCCTGTCCTTTCACAGTCAGTCGGTTTGTCAAATACACCGGATATGGGAACGCCGCCGGGCTCTTGGCGGCCCGAGGTTTGCTGAACGGCAGATGGAATTCCCGAGACAGCCAGTATTCCCAGTACTCCAGTGACTCCGACTCTGACACGGAGGAATACCGGGAGGCCAGATCCAGGATTAACCTGGTGACCGGCCGAGTGGAGGAAGAGCAGCCTGATCCGATGGAGGGTCTGACAGAGGAGGAGAAGGAGGAGGAGGCACTGCGTCTCATCGGCATGATTAACAGACTCTCCAGGTGTGTAGGTTTTTATCAGTCAGTATCAATAATCATCATAATCACTGTCAAATCATTAATTTTTTTAAGTTTAAAAGCTGATTTGATTGGTTCTAGTAATATGTTTGGTTAATTTTTTCACACCACCATGAATGAATAAAATTACAGCAAGTTTAGTTTTTTCTCACAAGATGATAAATTGAACTATTTTGTCTTATTTGAACAAAATAAATCTTTAAATTAAATAATTGTACAAAGACTGCATTTGCACTAATCAGTGTAGTCACCGCTGACAATTCTATTGCGATATCATAAAAATCTAGAGTTTGTTTGATCATCTGCCAAAACATATAGCCACAGGTGGTTAATGCTCAAGTATATTTACTCCTTTACTGTACATGTACTTGAAGAGATTTTGTATATACTTATACTATTAAACTTATACTAGTATACTGTATATACTTACAGTATATACTATTTTGCATAGTACTTTTTACTTGTACTTAGTTACATTTGCCCAGAGCTCAATACGTACAAGTAAAAATGGACAGAATAATCATTCAAATTAACAAAATGGATAAATTAACAAAATGAGCAACAATATACAATAATGATGCCCAAAATAAATGAAAGAAATCAACCTTGTGTAAAAATAGAACAAAATTACCAAAAGCATAAAATGAAATAATTTTAAAAAATGAATGAAACTGGACAAAATAATCAAGTAAATTCTAAAACATATCTTCTTTTCCTTTGGGCTGTTCCCTTCAGGGGTCTCCACAGCCAATCACCTGCCTCCATCCCACCCTATCCTCTGCATCTTCTTCTCTCACACCAACTAACTTTATGTCTTTCACCACATTCATAAATCTCCTCTTTGGTCTTCTTCTAGACCTTCTGTCTGACAGACCAACGGCATCCTACTACCCATATATTCACTATCCCTCCTCTGTACATGTCCAAACCATCTCAATCTAACCTCTCTGACTTTGTCTCTAATACATCTAACATGTGCTGTCCCTCTGATGTACTCATTCCTGATCCTATCCATCCTCATCAGTCCAAAAGAGAACCTCAACATGTTCATCTCTGCTGCCTCCAGCTCTGCCTCCTGTCTTTTCCTCAGTGACAGTTTCTAAACCATACAACATCACTGGACTCACCACTGTCTTGTACACTTTTCCTTTCATTCTTGTCAATAGTTTTTTATCACACATCACACCTGACACTTTTCTCCAACTATTTCAACCTGCCTGCAGACGCTTCTTCACCTCTTTTCCATACTTTCCATTGCTCTGGACCGTTCCTCCACCTTCTTTATCTCTACTCCCTGTAACCTCACCGTTCCTCTTGGGTTCCTCCCATTCACACACGTATTCTATTCTAATATGAGATACAGTATAACAAGCACAAATGAACAATATAATCGAGCAAAATAAATAAGTTAACAAAATCCACAAAATTGAGCAAATCAACAGGATTAGAAACAAAATGAGCAAACGTGTTAAATTAAGCAAATAAATGCAAATGCCTGTTTAATAGGTTAATAGCACTTACAGACAAAAATGTTTTGTGAGGTCACAAGGACATTAACCTTTAACCAGCATCCATGAGTCTAAGGCTACATTCAGACTGCAGGCAAAATCCAAATTCTTCACCATATGTGACCCATATCTGATTTTTCATGACAGTCTGAACAGTACAAATTAAATTTTTTCAAACCAGACCCAGGCCACTTTCATACGTGTCCAAAATCGATGCAATGCTTGTCAAAGCGACCTCAGTCATGTAACATTTCATCAGACTTTTACCTCATTGAGGTGAGACAGACATCACAACTCTGCACTGGAGGAGGCGAGATGCGACAAAATGAGATATAAATAATGGACTCAGAATCACTTGGTCACAATTTCATCGACTCCAAAAATGATTCACACACGCTGACTTGTGTAGCATCATATGTACTTCCATAAATACGGTGCGTCTTCTTCTTTAGTGTTTTATGGTGGTTGGCAAACAACTTATTGGTGCATTAGCGCCACCAACCGGTCAGGAATGAACTGCATGTGACATCACGCCTTCTGCACATGCAGGTCACTTCAGAACTGTAGACTGTTCACACTGGCGTCTGATGGATGTCACATTTAAAATATAATGTGAATAATCACGCAAAAAAAAAAAAAAATCAGATTTCAGCAAAAAATCAGAACTGAGCATCAGGACCTGCAGCGTGACTAGAGCCTGAGTGAATGTTTGAGCCAGTTTTTTTTTTTTAAATTCCTCCATATTTAATATGTATGAACAGAAATAAAGATCTAGTGATCTTGGAGTTTGACTTTTGGTCACTGAAATCATCACATTTCAGTCTTCCCTTGAGGAAATATTGTGGCATTGTGGTAAACCATTCCGGACATAATCTGCTATGAGTATGGAGAGACATGAAGTCACGGCATCCTGAACCATTCACTGCCAAAACTAGAAAGCACTCCGAGAGCGCAGACCTCCGCCAAGGCAGCTGTTTCTCTTCCTAGTGAAAACCTGCTGCTGGGATTCAGGAATGCACATCTGATATGATATGGGGTGCACACGGGATCCTTCGATCTCTTCTCAGTGGTTTTATTGAAGGTAAACAGTTGGTGTCAATAGAGTCACGATGTTTTTCTTCCTCTGTGGTTGAGGAGAAAAGAGGGTACATGTGTAAAGGGGGTAGTCTTTAATAACTTTGGGTCATGGCCAACCTTTTTTTTTCCTTTTTAACTTGTGATTTAAAACCTGCCATTATCATCTGAACCTATGGTCATTTCCCACATAATGTTATGGCACCCAATACGTATTATTCTTACATTTGACCTTCATGACTGGCTTCTTTGACTATGAAAACCTACCATTAGTATTTAGAATCACATACATACTGTATCATTATTAGCCCAATTGTTATTTACAATGAATAATATGTTGATTATATTATTTAATTATGTTATTTGTGGTGTTACAAGGGAACATGTTGAATTTGAACCTAATCTCACAATGGTGAAGAATCCAAGAGAGCATTTGTGCCAAATTTTAGAATTTTGTGTCAAACTGTTTCAAACATTTTACATTTGAAACCTAATGGAGACTGATGGACAGACAGGTGCAATGTCTCATAAAGATGCATCTAATAAGAAGCAACTGATACAATGTACCCTCCTGCTTTCCTTTAGGGATGAGATCATCCAGCCCATGGGTGTGACAACAGAGGGCAGGCTGGCTCCACTCTGGGGTCAAATGAGGGATTGCACATTGGAAGATGAGGAGGAAGAGGAGGAAGAGGAAGAGGACATGGATGTGATGCCAGATGGAAGAAAAGAAAAAAAGATGGAATAGAATGATGACAAACTAGACGAACAGCATCTGTTCAACAGTATTTGTATTTCTCTGCGTGTAGACTACTTTGAGGAGATGTTACACCGTGTCATTAACACAGCACGTCTAAAATGCGCTGCACATTATTTATTACACCAACCAAAGTACTAGGACACCGCACTGCTGCACCTATGGAGCATGTCTTAAAAATATATAGCAAGCTTTATCATATCTGAACTACTGTATGCTTTGATACACAGGAAACATGAATTAAGGTTAAGTCGTGATGTGCTTCAACACAGTTTCAAAAACAGACATGAATCTCAAAATGGAGGAGAAAAAAGACAAACTTAAAGGGTGTACAGTATATACTTGTGTGTATATATATATATATGTATATACATATACATATATATATATTTTTTTTTTATGGAGGGGGTAGATGTAATGTACCTAGAGATTGTATCCTAATTCCTGATCTAGTGCATCACAGCATGTATAGCAACTGTAAAACATAACATAAAATATACATGTGTGTAACACAAATGTATATACTACATCACTGATTGTCGTTGAAAAACTTCTTCGGTTAAATTTTAAAATGCTGATAACTTAGTTCTGTTTTTAGCTCTATTGGCAGCTTATTCCAGGTCTTAGTTCCCATCATTGAGAATGCTGTCTGACCAAAGGATGTTTTCTTGGATGATACGCTACAGTTCCCTGCGTCAGTATTTCTAGTAGGAAACCCAGCAGTTTTTAATGGTTGCACCATGTCACAGAGACCTGAGGAGCCTGTACATGAACACATGAGATTTGCATTTGCAAATTCAACGTAGTTGTCAAAATGTAACATGTTCACATCCCACAGGACGTGACAGTGTTGTGATCTTACTGGCCTTTATTTATAAACATATATACAACACTATGCAAACATTTTAGGTGTCTTGGGTTTGTTTTTTTTTATTTTGTTGTGAAGTTTATAACGACCACATATATTATATGCTAAAATCATTCTGGAGGTAGAACTAGCAAAGATGCACCTAGAGTTTGGTGTTTTTATAGCACTTCAAATAAAAGTAGAGAAATATGTGCACAGTATGAACACCAGAAAATCACAATTAAATGGCTTCAACAGGCAAAGTCCCACATTTTGTGTGACGTCAATTCCTGTGCCATGTGTGGAATGAAACCTGTTTCGACTAGATTTCATCTCTGCTGCCCCAAACGCTTCCACACATTTAAAGTTCAAAGGGAGGTGACACTTCATTGTGGGGAAAGAGACATGTTTGTAGTTTGTAGTTTAGAGTATTCTAACCTGTAACGTATTTCTGAGTTGCAACATAATCATGTTTTATTTAAAGAATTCTATCGATAATGTGGTGTTTCTACTGTAGAATTCCAACCTGTAAGTTCAATGACTTGAGCACAGTTTTGAACAGTTTTATTTCCTTTTGTCAAATACAGGAATTTCATGTACAGCAGAGGAACTGGGAACTAGAGAATGAAGTACCTGTACACTATGTACACATCAAAACAACAAAATGTCTCTGCTTCCACAGAGAGGTCAAATGATCAATCAACAACAAACAGTTAAAAAGGACTGACATTAAACACAGACATTTAAGCTTTTGGATCATTTTACCTCACACTTTCTTTAGAAAAGTCGTGCTTGATTTTTTTTTTTCGTTCTTTGTCTTTATAGGCATTAAATTATCTCTCTCATTGTCTTTTCAAGAACAAACAGAAAGAACACAGCTTAAGTTTTAAATACATGTGTCACTCTGAAGCAGGTTGGACACAGAGACTATCACATAGTCCTCTGAGGCCGTATGTCTGTCTCCGTCTAGTTTGACCTTTGTTAGTGTGACCAGAGTGAAGGACTGCACACGGGTCATTTCATGTTAACCCCTTTAAAACTTTTTTTTTTCAAAAATAATAATAGCAAACAATTCCAGCTTAGGATGGTTATTTTTAAAAATGTCTTTATATAAATTATACAAACCATATTAATCAGTACATACTTACAGACACCTTGTGTGTGTGTGTATGTCTCTTTTGTAGTGCTGACCAAATTTTCCTGTGGTCCCTTTCTTTGACTTTTAAGGAAAATCCTTCACATTCACCGAGTTCACGCTGCTCCGTCCTGCATTTCAAAAATACTCCATCGTTTCTGTCGCCTGTTCCTCTACTTCGACAAACTGCAGATGCTTCCAGCTTGTTAATACTGTCGACTGACGTTGAGTTTGGTAGTTGAGGCCTTGGTTTCTTCTTCTTCAGGCCTTGGCACTGAGGCTGAGCAGCTCCATGAAAGAGTTGTAGAGGTTCTCCAGCCAACCCTGGTTAGCCATGCACTGCTGCACCACCTCCTCCTGGCCTGGGTCTTCAGCTGCCTGCTCAATACTGTCCGTCTGACAGAAGGAGAAAAAAGACATTTAGTTAGAGTGCAGTGATGTGATAAAACTGAACATGAAGAGTGGGGCAACATGAGCACGAGAAATGATACAATCCTAACTGTATGGAAAATGCAGATTAAATGAGAAAGCAGTGACATTAAAATGACAGTTTGCAGAAGAGTTTGATATAGACACGAACATTCAACAAAGCAGATATTGATGATTATCAATATTAATGTCAAATTATTATTTTATCCAAGTTTAAAGGCAGAATTTTGTTTCAAGAGAGTGAAACAAGTTTTTGTGTCTTCAAATAACCTGTAAAAGACAGAAGACGAAAATGACGTAAAACATGCAAAGAGATGAAAATGTGCAAAATGATGCAGGACAAAAACGATGTGAAGGACAAAACACTGTGGATACTAAGAGACAAAAGTGAAATTTTTAAAAAATGACACAAAGGAAGCAATAAAAATGTATTATAATTAGGTCTGTCAAAATTAAGGCATTAATCCAGATAAACACATTTGCATCATTAGTTTGATAAAAATTTTAACGCATGCGCGATGCACCATTGAAAACGGTGCAGTGCCACCAGAAATTGTAGTGGCACCCTAGCGCAGTACAGCTCATGTGGAAGAAGAATAGAAGAAGAAAAAGAACAGAATGCAACATAAACACCAAAAAATTAACAAAAATGGCTCAATTTTTTGAGCACAGTCTGTGCCATAGACTGTATATTAGTGTCATCTTGGACGACATGTTTGAGCCAAAAACAGAATGTGACCATGTTTGGACAAACGGCAGTGGGGCTTACGAAGTGTTCATGCCAGGGGACTCATGGGAATCTAATATTAGCCGCCAGCTTACTGATGCTGTAAAACTTCATCACACAGTGTCAAACAAAGTCATGTCACAGTGTTGTTAGTGTAAACACTTACCCACAGCTGCAGTCGAGTGTATCTCATGTATAACTATGTCCATATTTCTATTTTACTTCCATATAAATAGAAGATACAAAGGTCCAAATTGATCCGACTGCACTAGCAAGCTGTTACTACAGCAACATGTCAATTAAACCCCAGCACGGCAGTGATTTGTCGGATTATTTGCCATAATATCTTAATAACGGAGCAAAAAGTTAAAGATGGACCAGATCACTTATTAGAGGCCTCAGTAAGTTTACCTCTGACAAACTGACTGACACAAATGATTGCAAAAAACAGCAGATCCGGTTAATATCAAGGACACAGGCTTTACAGAGGTTTTACAAATTGCATCTCAAGATGCTTTACGCCGACCGCACATAAAGAAACACGACTCACCTTGTCTCAACTCAAGTGGAAATCTGCTTGATGTGTGGTGGTTCCCGACTCAGATTTTTCAGTCTTAATGTCGTCCCGACAGAAATCGTGCCAATTCAACATGTTGAATCGCCAGGACGCAGTCTTGGCGATGTGCGGCAGTCACGATTCCACTCCGTGACTTTTATCATTGATGGACATGTGTGTCACAACGCAATCAGTGTTTACTGTCAATAGATGGCGCCAGTTACCAGGCATGAGTCGCAGTGTTAATCTGCAGCTGTGTGCGAGGTGTGTTCAGTCATGTACGAGACGACCGCACTCATAGAGTTGAGTTGGGATCAGTCGCGTTTATCTACGTATGTGCGGTCGGCCTTATACAAAGCACCATCAAGAAGCACCATAATGCCGAAAATCAACGGGCTCTATGAAACTGAAAAGAAAATACAGAAAGACAGTCGTCCTGACAGGAGACACTGGACTTCAGTGAGTAACACTAACTATTTAAATATCTTGCTATTCCCGCAACCACTGTTTAGTTTAAATAAACACATGTAAAGTGTATATATCACCTTCATCATCGTCATGAGCGTTTCTGCGCCCACAAAATGAAAAACAATGAATGGGTATTAATCGTGATTAATCAAAATTAATCCACAGTGATCCTGTGATTAATCAGATTAAAATTTTTAATCGTTTAACAGCCCTAGTTATAATATATCATCGTAGACAAAGAAAAAATGCCATTCATCCATCATCTTTTACTTATCCTGGTCATGGTCTCGGGGCAGCAGCCTAAGCAGAGAAGCCCAGATTCCCCTCCCTCCCTCCAGCCACCTCCTCCAGCTCCTCTGGGGGGACCCCCAGGTGTTCCCAGACCAGCTGAAAGACATAGTCCCTCCAGCATGTCCTGGGTCTGCCCCAGGGTGGGACAGGAAGACATAGTCATAAGGGTCTTCTGAATCACTCTGAGTCTGACCTCTCACCTAGGACCAATTTGCCTTGGGAGACCCTACCAGGGGTGAATTGCCCCCTGACAACATAGCTCCTAGGATCACTCAGGCACACAAACCCCTCCACCATGACAAGGTGGAGATTCAAGGAGGTGTGAAAAAAATGCCTGTCACAACAAATATCTAATAAATCAGATATCACAACATAAAATATATGTAGATTAGATTAGATACACTTGTATTTGTCATTCAGAGTATACACAACAAACAGACGTCAGAATGAGAAATTGTTGCATGGCTCTGAGTACTGCAGTGTTTAAATAAGTTTAAAATATATGTTAGAGTATATTTCAAATGTAGAGTATATTGCATTTGACACAAGTTGCACAGTCGTTTGTTTTGTAATTGTGCATTTATAAGGAGGTAGTCCATAACTATAATAAAAATTATCTATAGCTCTGCATCCATTCCTCACATTCCGATCTGCAACACATGCAAGAAAAGTTGGAACAGTAAAGCGCTGATCATTATACTATACTATAATTATACCATGACCTGGACATACAGTAATACATTCCACAAGCTCACATTTTATCTATAATTTTAGAAAAAAAAAACTGTCTCCACTCAGCTGATCTCTTCTATAAATAATGATGGTGATGCAGAGCTGGACTGGTTTGTTTCATGTCTCTCCAACAAGTCTTTTTCTGTAATGCTTGGAGAAGTCTCCTCCTCCTCCTGTGCTCCTCTCCCTTTTATTCATCATTTACATGCTAACTCTGGGGCGCATCCTGTGTTGACAGTGTCCCGCTGAAATCTGGCACCACTGATGCCTCACACATTATGTCCTGCCTGAGTGAACTGAAATAAAAGACTGGATGTCAGAAAGCCTTGTGCTGCTGAATGTCTCCAAGACTTATTCCAGCATGAGTAGAATGAACCTCCACTTCTCCTTTAGTGTGGGTAGTTTGGCCAACAACGTCTGCAGTGAGGAGCATAACATCTTATCCTTAGACTTTTCCTTTAATACTCAGGTGACCAAAGTAATGCAGACATGCTCTGCTCAATTGAGACTGCTGACAAGAGCCAGGCCTTTCCTTTCTCCAGCGGACTTAGAAAAAGTTACCCATGCTTTCATCTCCTCCTGACTGGACTACTGGAATAAGAGAAGAGATCATGTAACACCAGTCCTAGCTGCCCTTCACTGGCTACCAGAGTTTTAGAATGGATTTTAAGATTTCATTGCTTGTTTTACTCCCTATGAGCCTGAGCAGTGAGATCAGCCAGCAGGGGTCTGCAAGTGGCCCCTAAGCCTCACCAAGTCACCAAAGAGGACAAAGCTTTCGCAGAGAAGACTCACAAGACTTCTTTTAAATCTCACTTTAATCAGTTTTTACCAATATGTGGGATCTTATTTATTATTTTTGATTATTGCTTGCCTCTCCTTGAATCACCACCTTATCGTGGTGGAGGGCTTTGTGTGCCTGAGTGATCCTCGGACCTATGTGGTCAGGACAATTCACCCCTGGTAGGGTCTCCCAAGACTAATTGGTCTGACTAAGAGTGATTCAGTAGACCCTTATGACTATGCCTTCCAGTGGGCCCACCACCTGCAGGAAGGGTCGTAAGGGCCCGGTGCTGTATGTTTTGGGTGGCAGCTGAAGGCAGGGGTCCAGTCCTCAGCTGCCAAAACTAGCTCCAACTGGGAGGAGGCCTTGGGGCAGACCCAGGACATGATGGAGGGACTATGCCTCTCAGATGGCCTGGGAATGTCTGGAGGACCCCCAGAGGAGCTGGAGGAGGTGGTTGGGGAGAGGGAGGCCTGGGCTTCTCTGCTTGGGCTGCTGCCCCCGAGACCCTGACCAGGATAAGTGGAGGATGATGGATCGATGGATGAATTATTGTTTGTCACCACTTACTTACTACTAAACAAGTACTGTATAAGTAAAGTTATAATCATTATTAAAATACTGTAAATTTGATGAAATTCATACTCACCTGCTTTTTGCAGTGCAGAAAGGTGTGGTACTTGTAGTGGTGAAGGGAATGATACAGAGTGTAGATCCGACAGGTTTCAATTGACAGCTTTAGATCCTAAAAGGTGTAAAAGCAACAATCAAATTTAAAAATGAAACATCATATAATGAATAAAACTGAAGACTCGAGTAGTTTCAGGCATTTTTCTTTAACGAACCCCAGCAACCCCAGACACCGCAACCAAAATTATAAAACAAAAAGCATAAAACACTGCACGAATCATGTAAAAATATGATCATACTGCACATCAAATTAAACAGAAGAAACTCTGCTACATGCACGTATAAGTCAAATTTACACACACCAAACACAACTCCACCACCAACATATCAAATTTTGTCACAGTCCTAAAACAGAGGCTGGGTTTTATTGGTTAATGGTCACCAAAGTCCAAATGAAATGATTATTGCTGAATAAAACATGAACAAAATACTAAGAAAGATGAACAACAATGAACTAAATCATCTACAATTTGAACAAATCAATAGGATTTCTAAAAATGTACAAAATAAATTACATAACAAAAAAATGAATGGTAAACAAAGATAAATAAATAAAAGATCAATTAAATAGGACACCCAGTTAAAAGCCTCTATGACACATTTCTGGGCCCCGACCCCCAGTTTGGTAAACACAGCAGCAAACTCCTGACCTGTTGCTTGGGAATGCTCCTCTTGACCCGGTTGAGGGTTTTGCGGTTGTAACCTTCCCCGCTGAGGTGAACTTTGACCGCTCCAGAGTCCAGAGGGTCTGCCGTCATTTTGGGGAATACGTGGAGCACCTCCTGGAGGCAATCAGGACAAATCAGTGCTGAGTGAGTGGCTTATGAGACGCCAGTAAAGCAAACGCAGAATGTAGAGCTCTACCTGGTGCTGAACGCTCATGTTGACTCGTCGTAACAGCCTTTTCTTCTGCTCAGTGAGGAGGCTGTCGATCTTCCTCATGGGTGGAAGGTATAATTCATCTGAGGAATCACACATGAAACATTTAATGTGATAGGTCATAACATTATGACCATAGGCAAGTCAGAAAATAATGTTGTTTCAAGGTCCCCATCTCTTGTCTTAAAATTATTTTCCAGGACATTTTCAGCTGCTACAATACGACAGACAAGTTATTACATGATACACATCCTCCTGATGTTCACACTCACGCACCATCACTAGCAACACGCTGCAACTGAAAGTCACTCGTGATGACTCCAGGTGTTTCTTTGGAAAAAAAAAAATAGAAAAAAGAAAAATGTACAGGATCTGAAATGCCACCTAGTCACAGACTAAAAAATGTTCAAAACAATTAAGTTATCAAGAATTAACAAACAACACCAAAATCAAACAAGAACTCAACAAAATAAGCAACTAAATGAGAAAAATGAACAAAATTATCACATAAGTTAACAAAAATCAACAAAAATCAACAAGAATAGGAACAAAATGAGCAAAATAATCAAGGAAGTTAACCAGAATTAACAAGTAACACCAAAATCAAACAGAAACTCAAGAAAATAAGCAACAAAATTAGAAAAATTAACAAAATTATGACATAAGTTAACAAAAATGAACCAAAATGACAAATAAAAGAAAGAAAATGAGCAAAAATTATGAAAATAATCAAATGTTAACAAAAATGAAAAAAATAAACAATAATAGAAACAAAATGAACGAAAATAATGAAAAAATCAAATAAGTTACAAAATGAAAAATCAACAGTAATAGAAACAAATGAGAAAAATGAAGAAAATAATCAAATAATTAAAAATTTAAAAAAAAAATCAACAATAGAAACAAATGAGAAAAATGATCAAAAATGATCAAAAAAGTTAACAGAACTCACCAACAATAGAAACAAAATGAGCAACAATGATCAAAATAATTTAGAAAGTTAACAAAAATGAACAAATAACAACAAAATCTAAGAAAAAAAAATCAGCAAAATAAGCAAATAAGCTTAATCGCAAATAAGCAAAAAAATGAGAAAAAAATCATCAAAATCATTAAGTAAGTTAACAAAAATGAACACATGACATGAAACGCAAACAAAAACTCAACAAAAGAAGCAACAAAATGAGCAAAATGATGAAAATCATCAAATACGTTAACAAAAATGAAAAAACAATCACCAATAATAAAAACAAAATGAGCAACACTGATCAAAATAATCAAGTAAATTAATAAAATTTAACAAAAAACACCAAAATCAAACAAAACGAGCAAAAAAATGCACAAAAAAGATCAAAATAATAAATTAAAATAACAAAAATTAAATTAATCAATAATAATAGAAACAAAATGAGCAAAAATGATACAAACAATCAAATAAGTTCACGAAATGAGCAAAAAACAACAATAATAGAAACAAAATTAGCAAACATGATGAAAATAATCAAAAAAGTTAACAAAATGAAAAAAAATCAATTAAATAAGCAACAAAATGTGCAAAAATTATAAAAAATAATCAAATAAGTTAACAAAAATTAACATAACACCAAAATGTATCCAAAAAAAAAAATCAACAAAATAAGCAACAACAATTTTTCAGTACAACTTAAGCTTTTCCAGGACATATAATTTTTTTTTTCTCATTTTCCACATGTTTTCCTTGGCTGGAAAAATGGTCAATAATTTTCCAGGTTTTCCAGAACTGTGTTTCTATCGCTGCACTGCGACCTGTCAGTAGGTGTATATTAGGTAGCAAGTGAACATTTAGTCGTCCATGGTGATGTCTTAGAGGCAGCTAGCATGGGCCATGTAAAGATCCGAGAGACTTTGACAAAGACATGATGCAGACAGCTGAGCTCCAGTAAAGTCAAATGTCTGCTTGGGTGGAAGGTTAGGGTGGACAAGTAGATCTCAGTCTAATCAAGCATATCTGGAATGCCCACAACACACCGGAGGTAAAAAGAATGCTCCGATGGCTTCTTGATGTGACACACAGCAGCACACCTTCAGAGGTCTAGTGGAGTCAGAAGTGTGATTGCTACACATCTGTTGGATCTGTTGGATTGAGATCCAGTTGTCTTTCTGTCTTGATCACTCTTGGAAAATAGATTTGGTTAATTAAAGCATTTAATAAATCCCTACAGACTGGGGATGCCCCACTAGACAGACTTGTCACACTTTGGCTCTTATTGAAGTCAATCAGGTCTCTCCACTGTCAGTTTCTTGTATTTTCAATGTTATGGTCGATATGTTGAACTAATACTGGAACTATACAGACTGAAATGTAAAATGAAACCTGGCACCATCAATGCACTGGCGCCATCTTGTGTTTTCAGTGTGTAATGTAACATCCATCCATTTTCTACCCCTTAGGGAGGCTGCTGAAGCCTATCCCAGATGATTTGGGTGAAGGCTGGGTACACCCTGGATGAGTCGTCAGTTCATCACAGCGCTGACACATAGAGACAGACAACCATTCACACTTACACATTCATACTCATGGGCAATTTAGAGTGACTGATTCACCTAACCCTTAGTACCTGCAGAGAACCCAGGTAGACACAGGGAAAACATTGGGATCAGACCCAGGACCTTCTTGCTGTGAGGCATAACTGCTACCACTGCTCAGACTGACAGTACATCCATTATTTCTAAATTGATACAACCCAATTTCCACAAAAATCAAACAGCTGCGTAAAATGTAAATGAAAACTGAACGTAATCAACATTAAAACTTCACAAGACAACATATGAAATGTCCAAACTAAGAAATTCCAGTTTTTTTTTTTTAAGTCCTATGCACTTCTTGAATTTCATGCCATCGTCATGTTTCAAATAAGGTTGGGGTAGTGGTAATAAAAGAAAAAAAATATTGTGAAATGCGACAGTAACAGGACTTCCTTCTGAAGTCTCTCTGAAGAAAAATTAATCACTTTATTAAAGGCTGGAACAGTTTAATAATACTACTTCTAAGCTTAAAGTTGCAAAGAGTTTAGGAATTTCAAATCCTACAATTTATAAAATCATTAAAAGACAGAGAGAATCAGAAGAAAAAGGCAATGAACAAGGCCAAAAATCAATACAAGGAAAGAGTAATGTTAGGGCGCTGTATTGCATTAAAACAGACTATGGCCCAATCCCAGTACAGTATACCACTTACCCCTACCCCTCGATTTAGCACATTCACATGAAGGGTTAAGGCTGTGTAGTCTTCCAAACAGAGATTTTTCCAGACCAAACTTGAAACAGAAGGGTTGGAGAATTTTCCCATAATTCTGTTTAAATCAGCAGCAACGTAAAGGGAAACCACCAGCAGCTGCTGATGGCATGATGAATTCTCTCCAAAACAAAGTTGTTGTGTTTGATTCTAGTGCCAACGAAGACTAATGATGACGTAAAGAGTTATGGAAGGGTCGTCCCATTTCTTAGGTGTACATTTCAACCCCTTCCCCTTGCAGCTCTGTTTAAGGGGAAGTGACAAGGTGTAGGGGAAAGAGTGAAAATTAAAAATGGGATTGGTCCTACATTCTGCAGTGGACATCACTTCATGGGCTCAGAAATACTTTCAAAAACCAATGTCTGCACACACAGCTTGCATCAACAAATTCAAGTCAAACCTGCACCATGCAAAGATGAAACCAGATCCAGAGAAGACGCTGCCTTCACTGGGCTCAGTCTCATTTGAGACAGACTGAGAATAAAACTGTCCTGTTGTCTGACCAGTCCAAAACCAAAACTGTTTGGAGATCATAGATGCTCTGCCTCCTGATGTAAAAGGAGAGCAACCATCCTGCACAATATCACCACAGCGTTTTAACTGGAACGCCCCCTCAAGTCGGAATTCAAGTCAGAGCAACCCCAACAACCCTGACTTTACAAATCAGTGGTAACTGAATGACCACCACTAATTTCTGTTGCATTTGTTACTTATTACCTTAGTCATACACATACAGCCATCATTTTTTTATCCATCGCATGTTCCTATGCTGTTTGCATATGTAAAATGCCTCGTACAGTTTTCATCAGTGCACGTGTTTGGAAGTTGTCTATGCTGTGAATAAGCCAGCTTTATGCATCCATGTTTTTCCGACTCGACAGCTGGAACGCAACCGGCTCAGTTCAAACCTCAGTGTTCCAAGGTAAATGGAAAGCACCACTATTGTAAATGTTGGTTGCATTATTAAACATAAAATACAACAAAGAAGAGTGTTGTTTAAAGAAGAAATGATCTATCATGTTGCAAAACATAACCCTAACTCAAGTTTTTTTCAAATCTACTAAGTTTCTCAATTTCAATGTATGATATGTTCTATTTTCAGTTAAGCATAGACAATGAATGCTCTGTGACTCATATTCCTCACACATAACCTCTTCTCAAATTTACAGTTGTGCTCATAAGTTTACATCCCCTGGCAGAATTTGTGATATTTTTGCCCAATTTTCAGAGAATCCATCCATCCATCATCCTCTGCTTATCCTGGTCAGGGTTGCGGGGGCAGCAGCCTAAGCCCTCTCCCCAGCCCCTAGCTCTTCTGGGGGGACCCTCAGGTGTTCCTAGGCCAGCCAAGAGACATAGTCCCTCCAGCATGTCCTGGGTCTGCCCCTGGGCCTCCTCTCAGTTGGAGCTAGTTTTGGCAACCAGGGCATTGGACCACCGAGCCCCTCACTTTTGGCTGCCACCCAAACCACACAGCACCAGTCTTTTATGACCCTTCCTGCAGCTGGTGGGCCCACAGGAAATTGCTCACCATAAGGGTCTTCTGACTCGCGCTTAGTCTGACCTGTCACTGAGGACCAGTTTGCCTTAGGAGACCCTACCAAGGGTGAATTACCCCTGACAACATAGCTCCTAAAATCACTCAGGCACACAAACCCCTCCACCACAATAAGGTGGCAATTCAAGGAGGGGTTGTTGGAGTATATAAATGAAAATACAAAAACCTTTCTTTCACTCATGGTTAGTGGTCAGTGAAGCGTTTATTATCAAACAACTGCATTTGCTTTCTTTAATTCAATTCAATATACTTTATTTGTCCCCGTGGGGAAATTTATTTTGGGCTCTGCCCATCTGCAGCTTACATAAAACATGAAACATTACAGTGTGCACATAAATACACACTCACAAACACATCCATTCCTTTTACATATTGCACAGGGGTGAAATCAAATCAAACCAAATCAGATGAAATAAAATAATCAAAATCAAGTCAAATTTGATGAATACATATTGCACAACCAGTACTGACTACATTACGTGTTAGTTTTGAGCAGTTTAACTGACATAGGCACAAATAAGTGTTTGTAACGGTTAAGCCTGCAGTTAGGGACCCAAAATCTTGAAACGGGAGGCAAAAGTTGAAACTCTGAGTGCAGGAAGTGAGCTGGATCAGACACTATTTTTCTTGTTTGTCTGATAAACACACTGTTCATAAATTGTCTGATGGGATGAATAATCCTTAACTCCCATAATTTTCCTTGCTGTTTGCACAATGCGGGAGATCTGTGATTTCAACTGCACTGTCAGATTATCAAACCAAGCTGTAATGCCATATCTGATAATACTTTGTTACTGCATGTTAAAATGCTAGCATGAATTTTTGCTCGACTCAAAACAATCTAAGTCTCCGCAAGAAATACATTTGCTGTTGAAATCTGGAAAACAAGCAATCAACATGAGGTTTCTAGCTCAGTGTATTATCAATATGAACACCAAGATCCTGGTAGCGGGTAGACCAGTGTTTCTACTTCAGGGAGTGTCGACCCTGCCTATGTGAGACCCAAGCTCGGGTAGTTCCGGCTGTCATTACCCGGTTAGGGCCCCTCACGCAGGGATACGAGTGCCACTACCTTGTGGTTTACCATTGGTTTGGGAGAGGCAAGGGGAGTAAATTCTCACAGAAAATCCGAAATGGAGACCCTAAGGCAGTTGGTCGAACACTGCGACACCTTCCGGCAACTCCTGCACCTGCACTGGCATCAACTGTGCTGGCTCGTCCTCTCCGTTAGATACTGCTAGCAAGGCTGAGAGGGGGATTCTGATGACTGGGCCCCCCAGGATCTCCATAATCTTCGCCCAGGCCCGTGCTCTGGAGAGGTCACGTCAGAGTTGCTGTTCTAGTGACAGAAACAAAGACCAATCCATGGTACAACTACCGTAGTCTTCTGAGACCGCCGGATGCCAACAACAACATCAACATACTTGTATGAGGAGACCTGAGTGATGGGCACGTTTTTAATAATTACCAGTCTGAGGTCACGTACTGCCTTAGGGTCAAATATTATTTCCTCTGTCTTCTTCATATTCAGCATACACTGTAGTTAGTCACACCACTGGACAAATGTTTGGATTTCAGAGTGATACGCAGATGGGCTGCTGTCTCTGTGGATGAGGACGAGGATGGCAGTATGATCTGAAAATGTAATGATGTGGTTTTCAGGTGGAGTCTAGTGCAGTCATTGGTGGACAATGTGAAGAGGAGTGGGGAGCTGACACAACCCTGAGGGGCACCAGTGCTTATTAATTTAGACTCAGATAGAGCATTGTTAACTCTAACATGCTGTGTGCAGTTAAATTTTAAATCATAATGACAACAAAAACTGCACAAATGACCTTGATTAAAAGTTGACATCCTCTTACTTCTTATGCTAATGACAGCTTGAAGTCTTGTGATAGTTGTGGAAGAGGCACTTTATTTTCTCTGAGGTAAAGCTGGCCATTCTTATTGATAAAAACCCTCCAGTTCCTGGAAATTCTTTGGCTGTCTTGCATGAACTGCATATTTGAGATTTTCCCAGAGTGTCTCAACAATCTTGAGGTCAGGAGACTGAGATTGCCACTCCAAAACCTCCAACTGTTTCTGCTGTAGCCAGTGACAGGTCAACTTGGCCTTGTGTTTTGGATTACTGGTATTATCATGATGAAATGTCCAAGTGCATCCCATGAGCAGCGATCCACCACCGTGTTTCGCTATAGGGATGGTACACTTGTCTTGTTGATTGCTCTCCAAATGTAGCATTTATGGTTGTAGCTAAAAAGTTCAATGTTGGCCTCATCATTCCAAATAAAATGGATCCAGAAGTTTTGAGGTTTGTCTCTGTGCTGTTCGGTGTACTGTAAGCAAGCTGCTTAGTGGCATTGGTGTAGTAATTGCTTTCTTCAGGTGATTTGTGTTACACTTGTGAGACAAAGAAGGATTCTGTGTATGTGCTTTTCTGGCATTTATTTTTCCAAATATCTCAGTTTTTCATCACACACACAGCTGCAGCACAAGACTGCCAAAAACAGTGAAAAACTGCGAATCTGCATCTTCTTCTGTCACACCAACAAACTTCATGTCCTCTTTCACCACATCAATAAATCTCCTCTTTGGTGTTCCTCTAGACCAGGGGTCGGCAACCCGCAGCTCCGGAGCCGCATGCGGCTCTTCAGCCCCCCACCTGTGGCTCCTTGCAGCCTTGACG
>JAQQAE010004189.1:0-19112 GCA_029823295.1 Pseudamia nigra | reverse complement strand
GAAGGCAGGGTACACCCTGGATGAGTCGCCATCATACTAAAATGCATTAGTCCCACCACCACAAGCCTGTGGAATTATACATTTCAAAACATTTTAAATTACAGGAAATCTTATTCAACCTAAAATTAGCCCTGTCCTATTACAACCTGACAATGTTCTTGACTTTTTTTTCCCAATAAATTGTCCATAAAAAGGGTTATTGCTGTGTGTTCAGTCCATTTGTTACAATGTGCTCATGGATCACCCTGGGAATGACCTGTGGTTCAAGAATCACAGCACTTTCTGATGAAACCATACAACCATTTTTGATAAAATCAGAGTATGTGTGGCAAAGTAACAAAAAGCCCATCAGGAAACCAAGAAAAAAAAAATCAAACCAACACACTTCATTTTGTTAACGTCATTACAGAAGTAGTATATACATACGTATAAGTCTGACAGATACAAATTTAAGCATTAAGATATGGGACCTTTATTTTTTCCAAGGTTTAATCTGAGTTTCTATTAAAAAACAAGTCACTCATTTAACAAAAGTTTACCACATATGAAGCAGACTAATGCACACAGACACCGATTTATCAGTCTAGTAAAAATTTAATCAGCATAAAACACAGATTGTCGCATGAAGATTAATTTGTAGAATAAACTTTTTGTGACATATTTTACTGACTGGCTGCAAAAATATTTTTAATATACACTGCTTTTCCATTTGTGTTCAAGCAAGTCATGAAGGCCAAGTGCAAAAAATAAATAAATAAATTTACCGATATGACATACAAGTGAGAATCATAAACCCACCTTAGTGGAGGAGCCACGCAAGTTCCTGGTCAGGTTCTGTGTAGCACGTGCTACAGCACTGTTCTCAAGATGAGCTGCAATTTCTCTCAGTTCTGCTGCAACCTGTTGAACAGCTGCCTCCTCTGCATGGCCCACTGGAAAAAGATCACCAAGAGACAAGGTTTAAGATGGTTTAAGCATGTTTTAAATAAAAATATTAAGTGTATTAATATTAAGACTTTATTAATACTTTTACTGGAACACAGTGGTGACTTCCTGGTTTCATTTTCAGTTATCAAGTTGCTTTCTATAATAAACAAGCAATGTCAATGTCCTGACTTTTGGACAGTAATAAAGTGGAGTTTCCGCTGAATCAGTAAACCTGCTTGGGACTCGTGATACTGAGAAGTTATGTCATGCCATATTGCCAAGCATTATCAAAGTTGTTTTACATTTATCAGTTAATGATTAACCTTTGACAGCTGATACATCAGTGGGGTCTGCTGTGAAACAAGCTCTGAGGTGTGTAGACAAAGGATCATTAAAAAAAAAAAAGCCTAAGTTTGTGATCTTACTCTGCCAATTCACATTCACAGAAGTCAGGATGTCCCTCATAAACATCGAGGGTACATGTCCATCGCTTTCAAGTTCCCCGTCTCCATCAGTTTCCAGGTATTGATCGACTTGGCAGTACAAAGCCCTGGGTTTGTTGCAGTTGATGTCCTCCACCAGGGAGTGAAGCTCTTTGTCGTACTCAGGGTTTCCACAGTCAGCTTGAAGCAAAGTCCACAGAACCAAAGCATTTTGCTCTGGAGACAAACCCCAGTGGTCCTCCATGTGTAACCACTCTAGGTGTACAATCTAGACCACAAATAGACCCATCAGTATTTTTTTTCAATACATGCTACATTAACCAAATAATCAGTGCTCATGTTACACAGACGACACACAAAAAAGAAAAGTGACTACTGTAACAAAAACAAGCATGGGTATTCAGTATGATAGAAAAGAAAGGAAATATAAAATGTCGCACACTAAACCTGTTTTTCATGGTTCTAAGAATGACTATAAAAATCAAGCAATTGACCTTTACTTCCACCATAATCTTTACATCTAATATATACAGTCTATGTTACTTCTGTAAATTCTAACTAAACCAGTCAACGATGAAAGATCGCTAATAGTTTATCCGATATCAGTCTACATTAAACAAGTCTGAAGTGCGTCTCCACTCGGGTATTTAGCCACAGAAAACAAAAGTTCTCCACATAACCGCTTTCAGACTTAGTGTGGTTATAACTCATTAATATCGACAACAGGAAACAAAACGAGTTATCTAGTAAAGTTAAATCTGAGGAAATAGCTACAACTTCATATTTAGGAGTTAAGCTAGCATAATGCTAACAGTACCGCACAGTTATCGACTAGATTACCGTTAGCTAGTGGCCAACTTGTGATTAGTTATTAGAGAAAGACAACACCAACAGTCACAGCTGCTTAACCTACGCAGCTATCACAGAAACACTGCTTCAATTTACTTACATTCAACTTTGAGGCGGTTCGTTTAGCTCCCTACATTAACCAAGTAGCTAACTTGTTGCTCCTTCAGAGATGCGCCATTGGAGGCTGATATACACACACACATACACACACAGGGAGAATCCAAGGCACGGACGTTATATAGACAGCGGTTTGTGTCAGAATGTGTGGGCGGAGCCACTGGAGCGTTGACAGGAAGTTGGAAATGACTACACAAAAAAAAAAAAAAAAAAAAAAAAACAGATGTACCGTATTACTTGTGTAGAGACTACCGGTAGTTGGGAACGTTTTGTATTTCCACTGCAGATTTTAAGTCACTGTACCAACGGATAACTTACCACTTTGACACTTGTGTCACATGACGCGTTTGTTGTAAATCTGCTTAATTCCAGGAAGGGAGGTTAAAAACTGAAGGTTATGAAGACTTGACGCCATGTTGTTCATATTTAACCATGTGTATATGTCACAGCAGCTATAGATAAGAACAGTCCACTGGAAAGTACCCACTGTGGTTTTATCCACCAGCTTCTTACTAGTTTTTTTTCCCATTACACAAAACAGTGAGAACAAAACAACAAAATGTGGAGTTTGGTCAAGTTGGAAAAACGAAGTCCACAGTGCAATATGCATAAATGTTTATTTGCAGTTAAAAACAAGCCCGAGGTTGGTCAAGTATGTACAATTCGAGGAGCAACCAACTGCTCAAATAATCACTTTGAGAAAAACATTAGAATCACAACTGAAACTGAAGAGCATTGCTGTGTAAAGGACATTTGTTTTGATGATTTCATGTGAAGAAAAGCTGCACTTTTAACACAGTCCAACTGCAGAAAGAACATGTAATTGACATTGATCTCTCACACCCCACAGCCTGGGCAACCAAAGCTCATGGATCGTGCCTCCTTCCTACCCACAAGCCTCCTACCAGATGTGGGTAGGGACCCCAATTTAACAGGTTTTAATCCACAATCAGGGATCAATTTGGGTGACAGAGCAGCCTGACGAGCCTCCTGAAGCTCTCTGTAGGGAGGACAATGAACATGTAGTCAGTACTTTAAACATGATTGGACATTAAGTTTCCAGATGTGTACCTTAGATCTCAGTATGGATACGGGAGATTTTCCCTCTTCAATATTCATAAATAAATGTAAATGTATAGTTGTTCCCCAGTGTTTTTCTTTACACAAGTAGTTTCAGAATGACATGCAAATTTTGGCTGTCTAAAAATCCTGATTTACATAAATGCTGCCTTTCATTTTTTGTTCAATTGAATTTTCTTTTTTTTCTCCTCACTTTTCTGTTCAGTTTAGTACCTCTTTTTGTTTATTGTTACATTTTGGGTACTTTTTTTAACCTTTTTGTTGAATTTAGTTCCCCTTTTTCATATTTATTTGACCATTTTCTTTACTTTCATACTTATTTTTTACATTTCTGCTTATGGGATTTGTTTTAGTTTTATTATTTTTGTCTTACTTTGTTCATTTACTTAATTATTCTGTTCAGTGCTGCTCAGTTTGTGACTCATTTAGTTCATTTTTTTTTAAATTTTCTTGATTCCCCCCCCCATTTTTCTTACCTTTTTTATGCTTTGCATCACTTTCACGAACAACCACAAATCGCTGCATTAACAAATTCAGCAAAACATGGAAATTGAAGTCCACCGCTCAATATTTCAAGGGAGATCCAAAGATACAGATTAAAAATGTCCCCGTAATTTTTAAACAAAACATGCTGTATGTCGATCACTGGCCAATGGATGCCAAAAAAGGAATTTGTAATGTGGAGTGGTCATTCTGTATGAGTTATAAAAGTGCACCATCTGGTGGCTATTTTTATGGACAGGAGGACAGTATTGACTTGTAGATCAGGGGTCTCAAACTCATGCCATGAAGGGCCAAGACCCAGCAGGGTTTCTGTCCCATCAGTCTCCAACAAGCAAATTTTACAGATTAGCTCCTCCTCACCTGCTTTAGTGACTGGTTGGATAGAAAACCTGCAGTGTCTCTGCCCTCCATGGCATGAGTTTGAGACCCCTGTTGTAGAATGAATTATTATTAAATTATTGAATTATTATTAAATGTAGTCAAATATAAATCTTAAACCATACATCTAACATCCGATGTGTGAGAGCAGTAGTGATTCTGCAGCTTGAAACCCTGACTATGAGTTGCATCTTTAAATAGTCTTACTTTTCAAGCATGGCCGTTCTGAACTTCTCCACATTGAGGGCTTTGCGGAGCTGAGCAGCGAGTCTTCCAGCTCTCTCTTCATTCAACACTGTGTGCTTACAGAGCTCCCGGGCAGATGGACGCTTCGTTGGGTCTGGATCCAGCAACAACTGGCACAAAGAAAAAGCAGCATTTCTTTTGGTTTTGTTTCTTTGCAAAAACATTCAAAATAAAATGACATCTTTAAAAACTAAAATACCAGAATTAAACCCATAAACAGAGATGAGAGCTCTTGTGGCAGTTTGGGAAGCTGCGCCTGTCGAATGCTATGCCACTCGTCTCCATTTTGAGGAAGTGGAGGAGCCCCAGCTGCCAACAGCACTGTGAGGCCCAGAGCAAATATGTCTGCCTTGGGGAGATGGCTGTAATCCTAGTGAAACAAGTTTTCACAAATGCTAAGTAAGGCTGCGTATACTGTATACTAGATCACACTCAAGATGGATTTTTGCTAATCAAAAATGAACCAGAATGTTACCTCATGCAGGACCTCTCTAGCTAGAAAGCGGCTGTCTCCCTCTTCAACCTGAGGATTGTTAGTTGATGTCACATGACCCAGATCCCCTAAACAAAACAAAAACGAAAATCAGAACCAACAACAGAAGTCTATTACATCTTACATACTGATGATGGGGGTTAAAATGACCCCAAAAGAGCACATCCATTTGCAGAGATACTTAGAAAACCTTTGTGTACTGACAGTCAATGAAAACTTTTAAGCAGAGTGTTTTTCTCAAAATAGGGTAGTGGGAGAATTATATTTTTTGTTGGATGCCAGAGGGTATGACAGCTTGATTAGTTGGTGTATAAACCCTATGACAAGCCCTGAAATAGGCCACCATTTTCATTTTTGTACGTTTTTCTTCAAGACAAAATGGCTACTTGCAAGGAATGAACCACGACGTGAAAGTCCTCCAGCAGGACAACACTCAGCCACACCACAACAGCAAATCTGCACACACAAGCGGCAAATGTCTTGTCATGGCCACCATACTCCCCAGAACCCAACCCCACTGAGCATCTGCAGGACACCCCCAGCAGACAGAACAACAGGGTTCCTCATCCACAGGACAGGCCACAGCCAGCACAGGTGTAAAAAGACCACATGCCTCAACACAGGACAAGTTATCTGGTGCAAAGAATGTGACAGTTAAAATTGGCAACAATTTATTCCTGACAGCTTGTTTTATTATTTCACATAAACTGCAGGGTCTGTTGTGATTAAAAAAAATAATAATAAAAAAAAAAATCAGGCTTAGAATGCATGAATAGCATACTGTTAGACACATTTTGACCTGAAAGTTTTCATCGACTGTCAGTGCACATATGAAATCTAAAATATTAATAGATATATTAGGCTGTTCAAATTTAAATGTCACTCAGATCCACTGGAGTGGTGACATGAGGACAAAAATGATGTAGGGAATATTGGATACGATAAATTATATCCACAGTGGTCTGTGAAGATTCTCAGTCATCCAGGTCATAGTATCCAAGGCGTGTGGTTTTTTTTCTTCCATCGACTGGACTGGAAATTTGAAAAAAAAACCACACGCCTTGTATCCACAGTGGTAAAATTGGCTCCAAAAATGATAAATAACAGTGTACAAACAACAAAACAAAAGCTGTAGACAATTGTCAACATGGTTCAGCCATCATTGCTGTTATGTGACATTGTGTGATACATGATAAGCAAGGAGGTATAGAAAAAAAAACTGCCTCTCTGAAACCTGAATTAAGGATTACCACTAATGGTGCTTTTATTAATGTGGAAGAAGCTATTTGTATATTTTAAGTGTGTAGACAAATATGTAGACATTTGTTTCAAACAGACTCTTGACTGCATGAATGCATTTATCCACCCTGAAATAACATACCAATTTTGTAAATGACTCCTGCTGACGCCCATGCTTCATCATCCTCGTCGCTCTCTCCTTCACCTGTTGCACTTTTGCTCGGACGTTCACAAATAAATATATTACCTACAAGCAGTTGAAGCAAAACCTTTCTGTGTAAATGACCAAGTTTTCATACAGTTATCAGAAATGTTTGGTGAGACGTACTTGGTTTGATGTCCATGTGAACTAAGCCCGAGCTGTGGATGTATTTCAGACCCATGGACACTTGCAGGAGCAAATCCTTCAGTTCAGCCTCTGAAAACACTTTACCCTGCACCTCTTTCTTTGCAATAGCATCAGTCAGACTTCCACCTGACTCAGACAAAACAAAATAGACAATGTGAAAACCCCACAGAGACGCACCAAATGTGAACCTCTGCCCCAATATTCAAGTTTATTTACATATTTAGCTGGTAATTGATGTTCTTCCCCCAGTTTCTGCCTAAGAAATCAAGAAATCTGGAATTAAATGTAAGAACTGTTTCTAAACTAGAGCCCTTCACCACACTATCTTGAATTGTGCAGATCTGTATCATTCATTTTATTTATATATTTATATAGATAGATAATAGAGAGAGTGAGAGAGACTGTGTTGTATTTTAATCGTGTCTACAGGGCATTTACTTCCTTAAAAAGCCTCAAAATGTTTTAAATTAAATTTTACAAAAATAAGACCTTAAGTCATTAAAAAGCTTTGCACTTGATTTTGTCATGATTTAATTGCTATAGACTTTTGATCTACTGTCCACATTTCTACAATTTAATGCCGCAACTGCACCTAATTTTTGTCATTTTTTTCTGTGGACATAAACACATCTGTTGCAAAATGCAGATTTGTTTGTTTTGTGGAACATTCTCTTTAGTCTGTTCATTTTTTGGATTATTTTGTTCAGTTTTTGTTCATTTTGTGGAATATTTTATTAACTTTTTGGTCAGTTTGTGTGTTATTTATGTTAGTGTTGTTCACTTTGTTGATTTTGATTATTTATTCATTTCCTTGACAAGTTTGTTCTTTTAATTTTTATACATTTCTTCTGTTTTGTTCATCAGGCAGTTTTTCTTTCTTTTTTGGCAGGTTTCATTTAATGATGTTACAAACCTCAATTTTCCACATCCTCACATTAAAAGTATAAACTGTACATAAAGCTCTATTTATATGTCATGTAAAATTTAAATCTAATCTATCAGTACATGTTTATTTGTAATCCATTTAAAATTCCCTTCACTCTGCTTCTGCTACTGATCCTTACCATCACAGTATTCATTCTGAATAATCATGTGATCGTCCTCTGCCCAGGCTGAGTAGTACCGGACAACATGTGGATGGTGTCCAAGAACGGCATGTGCATACACTTCCTTCAGGGCCAGCTGCCTGAAAGGACATTAAGTTACCGATCAGTCAGATTATTTCCAAGAGCACATGGGGCTCTGTTCACAAAAGAAACTATGACTTGACAGATCACCGTACTGTCGACTCACTCGTTGGCTGAGCCTGCAAGGGGCCGGCGAGATCTCTTTATGGCATACAAGCAACCGTCCAGCCTCTTCACACACTTATAAACTGCCCCAAACTCGCCCACACCGATGCACTCCAGCTCCAGGAACTCACTCTCATAGCGTGACAGCATGAAGGCTTCAACAGCTCGTCTCTGCCAGATAAACAGACGGAGAGACTAGTGTTTGAACAAGAGCATCTTTAAATACGGAACAAACGTCACAGCACTCCAGTTTGGTAACAGCCAAGAAGAAAACGGGGGGTTTTCTTAGATGTGACACCAAATATGGAAGAGCTTCCACAAGGAAAGTGCTCATTTTATTGGCAAATCCATAGACAAATTCCGGAAGTAGGACTGGCAGCGTGTAATTTTGGACAAAACAAAAGCCGAGTAGGCAGATGAAGATGACGAGGCCTGATGATGAAATCGTATCAAAGACATCTGAGTGGGAGGGCGATTCACCAGATTGCACTGATAAAAATAGTTGTACCTTTGATGGAAGAAATGCTTCATCATCCTCCTCAGATGACGTTAGACTGTGTTTGATTCTGAAAGACAAAAAAAAAAGTCAAATGCTATGTACAGTTTCAAATGAAGTACTGTACATTAGGAGAAGATTAAAAAGTCAGGCCTTTATACAAATGGCCAATACCAGAAATGTGTATAACCACATGGCATGAAACTAGTACCGACCTCTGATATTAATGTCATAATAGCCACTCATGTTCCTGGAATGTAATATATTCAAAACATCTATGGATAATTTAAAAAATTAGACTTCCATATGTGCTGATAGGACAATTTACAAGCTATAAACTGTAGCAGGGGACAGCAATCTTTCAATCAAAAGAGCCATTTTTGGACAGAAAAGGAAAAAAAAAAAAAGATATAAACATACTGTATTTACTGCATGTACCACATACCTGTCAATGTGTTACCATTTTGGTTTAGTATTTTGTTTTTTTCGTCCTTATTGTTTGCCATTTTTGTAATCTTTAGTTCATTTATTAAATTATTGTAGTCGTTCATGGGAAATTTGGTTCATTTCCTAGGGTTAATATTGTGGATTATTTCACTCAATTCATGTTCATTTTTTGAGTATTTTGTTCATTTCCTTGAATATTTTGTCAATATTCCATCCATTTTCATTCAGTTGATTACCGTATTCTCCGGATTACAAGTCCCGTTTTTTTGCGTAGTCTAACAAGGCGAGCGACAAATATATCGAAGCGACTTTTATATTAAAGAAATTTGAGTATAGGGTGTATGTCACACTGACAGCCGCTAGAGGAGGCGACCCGCGAACTCTCCCTTCTGGCGCACCGCGTGCTTGACGCGCTTTCCCCAAACAAATGTGACTTGTTCTTCAGAGCAACTAATACACATTTTCTTCTTTTTCATTCTGCATTTTTTGGCTCATGCGACTAACATACCAGAGTGCCTTAACACCCGGAAAATATGGTAATCATTTGTCATTGTTGTAATTTATTTTGTCCATTTTCCTGATTATTTTATTATATTATTTTGCTCAAGTTTGTCTGAATCTTGCAAGATATACTTTTTTTCATAATATTGCTTATTGTTGTCCCTTTTGATCATTTATTATATTGTTCATTCTTTCTCATTTGATTATTTTGTAGATTTGCATCAGTGTTGTCTTGAATTTTGTTAATTATGTACCATATTTTCCAGATTAAAAGTTGCGTTTTTTTGCATAGTCTGGCTAGGAGACCGACAAATACATCGGAGTGACTTGTATTTTTAATAAATTCGACTATAGGGTGTTTGTCACACTGTCAGCCGCTAGAGGAGGCGAGCCGCGAGCTCTCTCTTCTGGCGTGCAGCGCAGCTCTAAGCGCACGGCTGCGGCTGCCCTGAACAAATGTGACCTGTTCTGCAGAGTGACTAATACACGTTTTTTTCTTCATCATTATGCATTTTTTGGCTCGTGTGACTAACATACTGGAGCGACATATCACCTGGAAAATATGGTTGTTCTTTTTTTTCCTCATTTTGTTGATCTACTACTTATTTTGCTCATTTTTAATTATTATAATGTGTTCCATCACTGGACACATCTGCAGGAGCCACTGGAGAGGAGCTAAAGAGCCACAGGTTGCAGACTCCTGTACTGACTAATACTACACTTCTGCAGTGGGGAACAGTAAAAATATCAGCTGACGTAAACTTCACCTGGACTGTTTAACGGTTACATTGATGTTCAGCCGAAGGAAAAAAAAATGTTGTATACCATGTTTGGATGCTGGATGAATAAAAATCAGTTGAAAGAGAAACTCTACACACCATTAGCTCTCCTTTCCAAATTAACTCAATTGTATTTCGAGCACACTGCCATCTTTAATACCCATCAGCCAGCAGTGCAAGTCATGTGATTACGCCACCTTACAAAAAAATGTCACCACCTCATCCAGAAACCAGATCAGTTCCACACGTGTGAGAGTACCATTTCCTGTCCTGTATTTCCATGTAATTTACTTCTGTTTCTAGAACGGGGTTATGGTTAAGAAGCCCCTGCTCTAATCCTCACTGTAAATGTATTTAATACAGTCATTTGAGTACCGGTAATCTACTCTATTTTATTTTGAAACATGACTGGCAGGAAGTATCTTTGTTACACATGTGGAACAAATAATAACACAGAGGAATTGTGAAGCGCCTAGAGATAATCGGCGATTATGATTGGCGCTATACAAATAAAGATTGATTGATTGATTGAGGAATATCCTTGCATGTGTACAACAGATCTGGTTTACAGGTATGGATAAGGCAGCAACAAGATAAGTGGAGCTATATTAACTTTTTGTATATTATAGTGTTTTGTAAGGTAGATCAATTATATGATTTGCACAATTGGTTGATGGGTATTTACAAAGGCTTCATAGTGTAGAAAAGACTAACCAACATTTTTGATTACATAGAGTTGGGTGTTTGGTCATTTATGTTTCTCTGGGCATTTTTACACTGACTCATGCATTCAGTTACAGAGTTATCAATTTCTAATAAAAATCAAGAGCACAAAAATCATTTTCTGTCTCTCGGTTTTATGGACAGAGGTGAGCCACTTCATCAGTTATAGTTTTTTTCCAGCTTTAAACTATCATGAACATATAGGCCTTATAAAATAAAACATCTTCTGTGCATTCTGTATGTCATCAGTAATTCAATTCATGTGTATACCACCAATCATAATCCAAGATTATCTCTAGGCACTTCAAAATTCAAGGCTGAAACCTGAACACTATTCAGAGAACAAACCCAACAGAACCACCAAGATCAAGCCTGGGGTGATGGAGGAGAAGAATGTGTTCCTTTTAAGGAAGAGAAAAACCTCCAGTAGAACCAATGGCTCAGGGTAGGCAGCCGTCTGCCTAGACCGGTTGGGGGTAGTGGACAGAGCAGAGACAAAAGAAAAGGGTAGAGACACACAGAGAGTAGGATTCAGCGTCTTAATTACCTTCGCCCATAATCGTCATCATCATCACTCCTGCGGCTGTTCTTCCACTGCTGTGCACTGGTCTTGCGTACTGTATCAGGAGTAAAAGGGTTGACATTGACAGATGGTGCCTGGATGAGGTTTATAGGTGCTGATCCAAAACGGAGGGTCCTGTGAGGGGCACTTTTCTCAAAACCAAAGCAAGGCTGGGACGACTTTGACAGTAGACTCTACAAAAGGGGAGAAAACCAAAGAAATCCAGGTCACTCTGATGAAGAATCCAAGGCCACATGGGCACACAGAGGGACACAGTCTGACCTTGGGTGTGCTCGGGGAGTGACACAGCCTCAGTTTCTTCCAGGATGAGTAAGGTATGGGGCTGGGGCACTGTATGGGAGAGGACACCGTGTTGCTTCTGCCGCGGTGACACTTCACATAGGGTGTCCCACATAATGGACTCTGACCCGAGATCCTGAAGGAGCACTCATCCAAGCTGTTGTCACTGCTGCTTTCTCCCTCTTCACCGCTAGAGAAGTCCAGCTTCTGGGTGATCATTTCAAACATTGCCATGCTTTGGGGCTGAGGAAACAGGTCCAGTACATTCCCAACCAGGTTATTTGATGTATTATTATTATTCATCTCCGTATATAACAGCAGGAGATATGTTAACACTGCTCGTCATGTAGAGTTACTCTAACAACCTGTGCGAGGTAAACTATCTACATCAGTAAATAAAAGTTACCATGTTGTTGCTATGCATTTCTTTTGGTACAACCCTCATACCCAATCTATGACTGAATCAAAGAGTGGGAAGAGGAAAAGAAAACCAATATCAACCACTTTTCTTCACAAAAGCATAATATACCGTAATCAGGTAACATTTCACATCTAATCCTAAACCCATTGCCATAACACAATAATTCTGTATTTTCAGTCTCACATTAAGAAATGATAGGAAAACATTTGATTATAAAATTTTTCCTCAGGGAGATTATATACTGTAGGAAAAAACGTTGGGTGTAACATCTCCAACATTCTTTAACCTGTTGTCCCCTAGCACCACTGCCTCCATAAAATAAAATGCATGACAGGGCAGCCAGACGTTTGAGAAATATAGGACACTGTTTTGACAAGAGCAAACTCAGTTTTTGGGTTATGTTTCATTTTTGGTTGTCAAGCTGTTCTTAATTTATTCTGAGCATGCTTTTTATTGGGCTAAGACTCCCTAATATCTCACTACTGAGGCTACAATATGAATCCTGCAACTGTAGTGTATTTCTTTGTGTTTTAAGTACGTATTGTAATTAATTTACCAAGATCATTTAAATTAAGTTCTGGTGTCACGTTACATTACTTCACAAACGTGTCAGAGGCTCGTTAATTGCACACTTCGGTGTAGGTCTAATATGTATACTCACGAACACGCCGCCTTCCTCACATACCACCACTACCACGCTTGAATTTGGCGCCACATATGTAAATTACTTCCGGTTAAAATAAACTATGTTGCCAAGTTCTAGCGTTCTGATTGGTTGAATCCTACTCACCTGACTTCAAGTGACAGTCCCTTTCATAAGTACAGTACATAACTACTGATTACCTAGTTAGTATTTCCTTAACACAAAACCCATAGGAGAAAACGATATCTCCTTTTTCCATTTATTTGTTCATTTTATTGCATTTTCATTTAATTTACCCTTTAAATGTAAAAGAGGAGAGGGTGTGTGATGAACAAAAATGATGAATAGAAGCACTAAACCAAAGAAACCAACGAACAGTCCACAACTATCACTCCTAAATAAATAAATACATAAATGAACAAGAACATCAACAAAAAATCAGGAAGTGTGAACAGAGTAACAACATAACACATAAAATGATATCAAACAACAAAATAATCATGATAGATAGATAGATAGATAGATAGATAGATAGATAGATAGAACACATTATAAGTTTAAATGTACTGTACTTTATTCGGAAATAAAAGCATCTATCTCTCTATTCATTTTCCTATCCAATTTATAATCCGCGAGTAATTCCAGGATTATTTTGTTTGGAAAATCTTAAATAAATCCAAACCACAGGTCGCTTCATTCTGACGTTAAACGTTAAACTCGTCATGATGTTAAGGGTAGAAAATGGATGGATGGTTAAAAGTAAATGTGTCTTGCTGAAATGAGGTCCGTGTATGAAATAGTAATGCAGACACGTGGGCGGAAGTCCGCGACGTCATCACAACAGTGGAGGAGGAAAGCAGCCCCGTCCGTGGATGTGACACGCTCACAAATAGAAAAACAACCCAGCAAGCAGCAGGAAATATGATTTGCCCACAGACGAGCGTGTAGCGGCTCTACATCAGCTTCAATATTGTTTTTCTCCCTCCCCGAGTCCACGCACCGAACAGCAGCGGCACCATGGTGGAGCAGTCGGACCGAGCCCCGCTGCTGGACTGGGAGGAGATCCCACCACCCGATCCAAACCAGGCGGCTCCACCACCGCCACAACCGCCCCCTCCTCCATCTCACCGTCCGCCGCGGGAGGAAGACGCACCGACGGAGAAAAGTTCGCAGCCGCCCGACGGTGGACAGGACGGCACTGCGGCGGGGACAGGGCGGAGCAGCAGCCGCAGCACCGTCACCTGCAGCCCAGCTCAGAAGAAGGGCGGAACAGCTGGTGTTGTCAGCCCGGGCCGAGTGAGGATTACCGAGCTCCACGGGAGGGAGCAGCCGGACATGAATGTTCCCTTCCCCGGCCTCTCCGTGAGAGACCAGTGGGAAGAAAAAGACCAGATTGTGGCTGTGTTCGTGGTCACCTTTGATACAAGATCAGGTAAGAGAAGACTTATTATTTAAAGGTGAACTATGGAGCAAGTTTGATTAAATGACTATGTGGGGACGCATGACTGTTGCACCTAAATTAACATGGGACATCTCTTTCCAATTTCAGTGAGTTATTTTTTGGTCTTAATCACTAAATTATTCAGCTGCATGATAAATAAATGAACAAAATGAAGAAAAAATAATCAGATATCTCTGGATCTGTGGAATGTTTAAGCACTGAACACTCATTTTCTGAGTTTTGGTGAAGTGTTATTGCATCAATTTGTACATTTACTGTACAACTTTATGCCGAGAATGAAGTAGACCAAAGAGAATGAGCATAAATTAACAAATGTTGCAACTAAATGAAGAGGATAGTAAAGAACATAAATGAAATTGATCATCAATAATCAGAAAAATGAGAAGAAAGGCGCAAAACAAGTAACAGAATGAACAATGTTGAGCCAAGCAAGCAACAGCATGAACAAAACAGAGAATATATAAGTAATAAGTGAAATGAATAAAAAGTGGACAACATGGTAAACAAAATGAACATTCTTCAAAACTGAACCAAAATAAATTAAATAATCTACTTCTTGAACAATAAAATAACAACAAAACAATTGAGGAAATTCCCAAAAGTGAGCAAAAATAATTCAACAGTGATGAAAAATGAACTTAAAAAAATGAACAAAACTTATGACAGAAATGCTAATCTTTAAACTGTTTTATTGGGGGAGGGGTGGGTCACATTTGACTATTATTGATTGATATTTTTTATTTTTTTTTAGTTTGGCTTAGTGTGTCTTAAGCAAACACACATTGCACAAGATATCACTATTAGGCACCCATTGTTAAAATTCAAATCACCTGATATCCCAAGTTAGGACCTGCCAACTATAGGAATAAAATTAAAATTTGGGTTGGAAAGATTCTTTTTGAGCAGTGAAATGAACAGTTTTTAAGTTCTTAATCATTGAAGACCAAAGTGGTGTGAAAGAGGAAATGTGCACAACTAATATATCTTCAGAACACAACAGGAGGAACACCGTGCTGTAAGTACAGTATGAGACAGTAGCTGAGTCAGCTTTTTCTCTGTACTTGACCTGTCACTACTACTAGACTGAATTTGAGGAAGTGGCCACAGTGAAAGCAATGACAAACACACAGTTTCACTAAAGACATGACAGTAATAGAATGAGAAGTTACTAGTCTGGCTTTGTGTGTGTGATCTACAGGGAACATGGTGGAGTGGTGTTTGCCTCATGACATCAACCTTGATGGAGTTGAATTCAAGTCTATGGCCAGCGGCTCCCACCGGATCACCAACGACTTCATGTATGTACTTTGGCTCACTCAGTTCCATGAAAAAACAAACATCACATCCAGTCATTAAAGTTTACCCTCAAAGAGTTATATGACTGTCCATACCATTGGTGAAATGCATGGCATGGATGGTCAATGATCCAATGATTTCTAAAAATCATTGGAAAATGTGTTGTAGTTGTTGACTATTCCATCTTTATGACACTAACAGCAACAAAAGGGAAATAATTAACCTAATAGTAGGTGATTTGACCAATATAAGGTTTTCCTATCAGTTAATACTGCTGATTGTGGTAATAAACATCAGATATTTATTTATTTCAAATGAAAGTCATTTTTGGCTCAGAGTACAAGTTGAAGAAATCGTTGTTCACTCTGTACTGTTCCTTCATACTTTCGTACATGGTTACTGTGTGACAACAACAAACCCTATTTTTCCTCTTCAAAAAAGGGCCATATGAATAATCACCAAATCCTCTTACAGGGAACCAACAAACCCACTCTTTACCAAATTGAAAATATTGAAATTTCAGGACCTGATTAAATTCAAAACTGCACTGATCATGTATAGAGCACGAAATCATCAATTGCTAAAGAGTATCCAAAGGTTTTTCCACCAAAGGGACAGTACGTATAGTCTAAGAGGAACATGTATGTTCACACAACCAGCTATAAGAACAAATGTCAAACTTCACTGTATTTCTACAGTAGGGGTTCATTTATGGAACGGTTGCAGTGAAGAAATGAAAAGATGTCAAACAATAGATGGGTTTAAACAAATCTTCAAAAATAATACGGTATGATTAAACGATATTGAATAATATAAGAGGTCTATTGAAAACAGTCTATACTTTGTATTACAGTGATATGTGCTGTGTTAAACATTCAGATGAAATGCTGTAAATGTTAAATATTCTTATGATAGGCTGCAAAAGCCTTAATTTTTCAGTTATTGATTTAGAATTTGGTAAAAGGGTTTGGACTAGACAAGTCTTTCACTTCATCGCATGCCCTTTTTGGACTTCAAAGACATTGATTTCTGTTCATGACTTGTACTTTTCTTTTGTTTTAAATTCTGGTTTGAATAAAAAATAAAATTGAAAAAAAAAAAACAAACCAGAAACCGGATGATTACAGTACATAACAAAATTTCCACTTTCTCTTGTTCCTCGGCAGAAAGTGTTTTTTCCTAGTTTCTTCTGCCTTATGAAAAGAAAAGAAGAAAGACTAGTTTTGCTCTTAAAACTTTGTTTCAAATGTACGCATTTTCCCAAACAGTCACGGTAGATGTAATGCAGGGTTGCACGTAGAGAAGATTCCAGAGTGCAGAGAATTCCCAAGAAAACTCAACAGAAGGAGAACAATGCTTGGGCAGCTTCGTTGCAGTGGTTTTGGGTTTTTTGGGCAATCACAAGGGTGAAACTGACATAGAACTGGTTGAGGATCTACTGAAAAATTATGGTAAAATGTGCTGTAGGATGTCCTTCAAAGTCCATATCTTTGATGCTCATCTTGATAAATTCAAGGCAAATATGGGGGTCTACTCAGAGGAGCAAGGCGAGCGCTTCCACCAAGATACACTGGACTTTGAATGTCGCTACCAAGGAGCATAGAATGAAAATATGATGGGGACTGATTTGTGAAGGTGCAAATCCAGAAAAACTACTCATTTCTAAGTGTTTGGGATGTGAAAGAGATTATCTTTCCAGTTGCAAATCTTAGAAAAACACTCCCTTCTAAACATTTAGTTCATTTTGTATAAATTTTTAACAAATGGCTGTGAATTTTGATTCATAATATTGGATTAGTCAGATGTTATGTACATGGCATTGTGCAGATTTGCCTGTTTTTTCACAGAAAATATGTAAATTTGTAGTTTTTATTTCCTAGGTCACAAAAACAAAGTTTGAAGAGAATAATGGCCATTTTCTATAATTTTACAATGTAAGCAATCAGGAAATAAACCTTATTCCTAGGAACAAAACATGTGTTACAAACTTGTGGTCTTGAGCTATGTATAAAAATGTAAAGGATGAAAAAACATTTGAAAAAATGAGAATGACGTAAAGTATGATATTTTTCTCAAAAATCACCTGAATGAATATATAGGCTCTTAGTTGGTTTTGTTTTCTTGAACATAGCGATGCGTTACATATCCTAATGTGAGCTGATAGTCCTGCAAAATAGGCTACATGCTTCTGTTGTCTTCATTTATACTCCACGAGGAGAAAGTCGGTTAATATGTCTTCCTTCATTCCTTCCTAAAAAACGTCACTTCTGCCTTCTACAATTTTTTTTTTCTTTTTTTTTTTTTACACACGCACAGATGTAAAATAATGAATTAAATCAGGGTATACATGCACAAAGACATTGGAGTATTGTGGAGAAATCTAGGTGTGTTCATCCGATTTCTCATAATCTGCCATTATCTTGTGAAGCACATCACATTATGCTATTTACATGATCACTTGAATAATCTGACAACTCCAGTAATAAGATAATGATTAGATTTTTAGTGTGCATGTGAACGGACTCGCAGTGTGCTGGTGCATTTAGCTGCACACGCCCTACTCTCTGCCTGGATTTTTTTTATTTATTTGTTGTTTGGGACGGATATACGTTCATGCAGTGAGGAGAGTGTTTCAGTCTGCAGCCAATCTGTGTCGTCTTTACATCCTCAACCAATCACAGTACTGGACAGCTAGTTAGAGAGATCAGTTGATGAAGACAAAGTAAAAGAGGTATGGTAAAACTTGCCTAAAAGAAACTGGACACATATGTCATAAAAATAGAACGTAAATCGACAAGATAATGAGAGGAAAGACAAGGAGAGATGTAAGAGACACAAGACAAAAATGCTAAAAAGGAAACAAGACAAACAAAAACATACTAACAAACAGAATTTTTCACATTTCATTTAGAGGTAGAATAATTAAAACTGTTATAATGAGAGCATGTTTCTTCAGCATCATAATATGTAAAATTAGGAGTAGAAAAATTCAATCAAGAGTGGGAGTGAAGAAAATAAACCTTAAAGACGACAAGAAAATCACAATATAAAACTATACAGCAGTAATCAGTCAATCATTTACAAGGGAAATGATCGCAATTAGCTCTAGGGGCACAAATGCCAGCAAAGTTCACCTCAGATTTATTGTTGTGCCCATGTGCAGATATTTCCGGAAAGGCTGTTACTTCGGGCTGGCCTGTTTCGCTAACATGCCTGTGGAGAGTGAGCTGGAGAGAGGAGCCAGGATGAAGTCTGTGGGAATCCTGTCTCCGTCCTACACCCTGCTGTACCGATACATGCACTTCCTGGAAAACCAAGTCAGGTAAGAAGGCAGGCTGGGTGTGAATCCCCTCTTTCTAGTTCATCCTCCTCAACATGTGTTCTTTTTTTTTCTATGCATTTACATCTCACCTAACCAAAGGTCAGGTTTCCTCATGTTTTGCAGCAGCATAACAGGCATGGGACCTCTGTGTTGTGTATGATGAATGAATCAATCAATCAATCTTTATTTGTATAGCGCCAATCATAATCACCGATTATCTCTAGGCGCTTCACAATTCAAGGC
>JAQQAE010004188.1:0-19112 GCA_029823295.1 Pseudamia nigra | reverse complement strand
AAACTGGTGAAGTTAAATGGAAAATAACTTTATATTACAAATCACTGGGTAAATAGAATCATTTAATTAATTTTTTTGTTTTACTTTTTTTTTCTTCCCATGACAGGTGAGGCACGGCCTCACCTGCCTCCCCTGACTGCACGTCACTGCTGCAGAAGTACCTTTTTTAAATACGGTAACTGCTCAAGTACATGTAGAGGAGTAAATGAAGTTGAGTACAGTGGTACCACGGACAACGAACTCTTCTGACAACGAAAAATTCGGATACCAAAAAATTTACCTCTGACAACGAAATTTAAACTGGATAATGAGTAGTCACTTCCAGGTCTCGGACGTGAAAGACCTGGAAGCTAACAGCCTTTAACTCCCCTCCCCTCCTCTTTGTACCCCTGTTTGTGGTGGCGCGCATTGTCTAGCGCAGCAGATCCGGCAGTGGGACTGCTCCCCTTCTCCCCTCTTTCTTTTTGTTTGTCTGAATGTACAGCACTTTGGTTCAGCTTTGTTGTTGTTGTAAAGTGCTATATAAATAAAGCTTGATTGATTGATTGATTTAGCCAAGCTAACAGAGGCTAGGGGCTAACAGCTGTTAGCTTGTGTTATGGAGAGGCTACTGCTGCTTTGGATCAAAGAGAAGGAAATCGCTGGTGATACTGTACAATCATTGAAGCCATCGGGCAACGGCGTGCCGGCTCCCGGCCCGCGGGAAGCGGCGTGCCGGCTCCCGGCCCGCTGGAAGCGGGTGTCCGGTCCTGGCCTGCGGCGTGTCCGCTGTCGTCCCGCGGGCAGCGGCGTGGTGGAGTTGTTTACAGTTATGGAAGTGTGCAGTGTTCATGGAAACACTACCAAGACATAAGCCAAGGTAAGAATACATTATAAATCATTTTGAGAACTAATTTCATGCATAACATTTCAGATAATTAACATAACTTCCTTCATAATGAATAAATGTGCAGGTAGGGGTGTGTAATACATACTTTATATGGGAGTTTGTCGTGGGTCCAGAACGGATTAATTAGCTTTACATGTATTCCTATGGAAAATGTCTCTTCGGATAACGAATCATTCGGATACCGAACGTGACGCCGGAACGGATTGAATTCGTTGTCCGAGGTATCACTGTACTACCCTCTTCTGTGTATATCAGAGCACACTGACACAGATTTAAAGTGTGTGTGTGTGTGTCTGTGGGGGAGGGGGGGTCTCGCAAACCTTGTTTTAACATTGCTTTGTGTGTTTTCACTGTCCCCATTTTTCAACATGATCTCAGCATAATTCATACAAGACTAAACTTGCACAGCCTCGATGGTAACTTTGCAGACTTTGCCACAGGGGGTAACGGCTATCAGGACATGTTCTAAGATGATTCCTTAAAATGTATTAATGACAGACATAATATATTTATGATATTTTATTAAGTTTCTCATTTTAGCTAAAATGAAAAAGCACAAAATAAATGCCAAAAACACAAAAGTAAACACAAAAATGATCAAGTAGACTAACAAAACATGAGCAGAATTACAAAAAGTGAACAAAATAATGAAGACAAAGTAACAAAATAACCCATAAAGTATACAAAACTGTACAGAATAATGAAAAAAATAAATAAAATTAGCAAAATTAACATACTTATGAATAAAATGAATAACGAATGGACATAATAGTGAGCAAAAATGGCAAAACAAATTTAAAAAATTAAGAAAATGAACAAATATTTGTCAAAATAATCAATGAAACGAACAAAATAATCCAGAAATCGATGCCGCCATAAATAGGTTCAAGGAACCCCTTTGGTTTGGGAAACGCAGCTTCAATAAAAATATTCTGCAGCAGAATCGAACTAAATAAAGCATGTGAATGTGCTCAACCTGTTCATTATAGGCCATAAAACTCAGAAACATAAATGATTTGTTTTACTTACGTGTGAACGTTTCTGTTGTGCCCTTCATTGCTGTCTGCTAAAAACACCTCTCCTGCTCCTTCTTCTTTCCGCTTGGACTTTCTCCGTTTCAGTTTGAACGGCAGCAGCCTTTTACTTTTCTTTTCCTTGGGAGAAACTGGAATAGCATCCCCCGACAATGTGGAGTTGTCCCCTGGGCTGAGGGGACCCGGGCTGAGGGGACGCGGACTCGCCGAAAGGGTCCATGATCTGTCTCCCGGACCAGTGTCCTCTGCTGCTGCTTCTGACGCATCTTTGATTTTCTTCTTGTCCTTGTCTGGTGACTTCAGTTTAAACAAGTTCTTCACTTTTAAGGTGCTGGACTTGCTCATGGTGTCAGGAGGAGAAGCTGCGTGCTGACAAAGTACGAGCACAGAAATGAAATAATGAGGAGAGCCAGCGGAAGGCGTTCACGAGGTTAACCTGCACAGCGGGTTAGCGCGTGCACACACACTTTGGACACGCCCACAACGAGCGCGCGCCGTCAGGTAATGCAAGTGCAGCGTTATGAAGTGTATCCCCTGTAAGTGTAGATTTCAGGGGGAATACAAGTAAAATGCGGCAGTAAAATCATTTACATTCACTGCTGTTCTGCGACCACTGGTTTGTACATTTACATATTCTTGTCATTTAGCGGTTCTTTTGTCAGTATGTTTGCTTTACAAACAACCCCTATTCCAGTGAAGCTGGGATGTTGTACAAAGCGTAAAAACAAAAACAGAACACATCTAGAACCATAGACTGTATATATTACTGGACAAAGGAACTGTGACGTCACCCATTCGTTTCTGAACAGCTGTTTTGAGGCCAATCAAGTTGTCACTTCTTGGAAGGCATATTGGAGCCAAAAACAGGATGTAACCATATTTGGACGAACAGCAGCAGGGCTTAGGAAGTGTTCATGCCAGGGGACTCATGAGAAGCTAATATTAGCCGCTAGCTTACTGATGCGGTAAAACTTCACCACGCAGTGTCAAACAAAGTCGTATTACAGTGTTGTTAGTGTAACCACTTACCCACAGCTGCAGTTGAGTGTATCTCATGTATAACTATAAACATATTGAATAAATAGAAGATACGAAGGTCTGAATTAGTCCGAGTGAACTAGCGAGCTGCTACTATAGCGACATGTCATTCAAACCCCAACACGGCAGTGATTTGTTAGATTATTTGCTGTAATATATTAATCACAAAGTAAAAAGTTAAAGATGGATCATCACGCTTCTTATTAGAGGGTCCAAATAAAACGTTTCAGACCATGATGACCCATGAAAAAAAATTATTTGCTTAGCATCTTCAGACCAAAGTCCAATGTATCTCTATGGGAAAAAAGCTTCTTGGAGCTGGACGATCGGTTTCCTAGCGATCCCACCAAGCGGTGGGATTACAATTTAAAGTTACTTCCACACTGGCCTCACTGAACAGCCTCGGTTGTTGCCCCTTGTCTAGAACAGAATACAACTAGAAAGCACTCATCAGAGGTGCAGACCCATGCCTCCTGCAGGCCTCAAGACATTATAAATGTTCATCAATAGAGAAGACTTGTGCAAACATTTTAAAGACAGTATCAGCAATGAGTAATAGTGTCAACTGTTAAGGTCAGTAACTATGATTGATGTATTTATTTACCTTCAGCAGGAGAACATACAGTTTAATAGAACAAGAAAAGACAAAAGAAGCCAAGCAAAATTATGATCAACGGTGAATGAATTCAGTTTATGATTACATGCATGCAGTGTCTGCCTATTTTCTTTACCAAAATTACACCTATTTATAAAATTGTGTCATAATATGGATTTTTAAATAGTAATATTGAATCCAATTACTTAGTTTTGAAACTGAAAGGCTGAAAGATCATTTTAGTTTTACTTTCAGTTGCTAGTGACAAGTGCCCATTGGCCATGGTATAAACTATATTTTTGGAATTTAAGGATAAATATACGAATATATACAGTTCCTATACCAAGTTCCCTCATTTGCATTAATTAAATTATAAGTCATAAAGTAAATTTCAAACTTGGTGAATTAGGCCATTTGACCTTCAGGCGGTGTCCAAGACCCCATTCTAAGTGGTGTTAAAATGCATTGCTCCTAACTCCAATAATACAGTCAGCATAGATGAAAATGTATTTTAACCTTTCTTGGCCTAGTGACCTTGACCTTTGACCTTTTCACCTCAAAATGAATGGGTGACCAGGGTGGGTCAAGGTCAACATTACCATAGAGTTTGGTTATCCCAGCACTTATTTTTTTATTAAGTTACAGTGTCAACATACAGTACATACATACAGACTACAGACAGCACTGACTGACCTATCCACGGCTCAACTCTGTTGGCCTGAGTAATGATTTACAAATCTCATAAATATTATTTATTCCCAATAGAAGAGGCATTTTATAATTTCATGGAAAATATTAGCTCATTTTGAATTTGATAGCAGGAACACATGTCTAACAAGTTGGAACAGGGCAACAAAAGGCTGGAAAAGTAATTGGTACAAATCAAAAACAACTGCAGGAGCATTTGACAACTAATTATGTTAACTGTTAACAGGTCAGTAACATGCAACAGGTACAAAAGGAGCATTTTAGCGTGAGAGAGGGAGAGAGAGAGAGCCTGTCAGCTGTAAAGATGGACAGAGGTTCACCAACCTGTGCCAAACTGTGTCTAAAAATTGTGGAACAATATCAAAAAAATGCTCCTCAATGTAAAATTGTGAAGACTTTGATGATCCCACCATCTCTACAGTGTATATTACTGTACTATCAAAACATTCAGAAAATCTGGTTGTGATCTTCAGGTTCTCAGGTGGCACTGCATTAAGACAGACATTATTCTCTACAGAAAATCATTGCATGGGCTCAGGAACACTTCCAGAAATCGTTGTCTGTGAACACAATTCACTGTGTAATCCACAAATATATGTTAAAACTGTATCATGTAAAGATGACATATGTGAACAGGATCCAGAAACGCTGCTGTTTTCTCTGGACCAGAGCTCATTTAAAGTGATCTGAGGCACAGTGGAACGCCTCAGACCATTTTAAACAAATTTTGACCTTTACTGGGACTAAAATAGGAGCTTATGAGATTTGCAAATCATTGTATTCTGTTTTTATTTACATTTTACACAATGTAACTAAAAACAGAATACAATGATGAATTAATAAATTAATATCAGGAGAGATGGGGGATTTTTTGTCCCCCTAAATAATACAATTTATTTAAAAAAAAACTTTGTCCATTTATTTGTTTTAGTTTCTTGAATATTTGCTACATTTTTCTCATTTGGTAATTTTTTAAAATCATTTTTTGATTGTTTTTCATCATTTTTATTCACCTTATTGATATTCACTATTTGTTCACTGTTTCTCATTTCTTGGTAATTTTATATGTTTTTATGAATGTTTCTGTTTCTTTTGTTTATTTTTGTGCATTGTCTTCATTATTTTTCTTTATTTCTGTTGTTTTTTTATTATTCTGTCTATTCTTACTCATTTTCATAATTCTTGTCCTCAACAACACACCGATCAATACATCATAGCAGCCACAACAGATGTTTTCTAATGTACAAATTAAACCCTCCACCATGAATGTCCTTGTACAGAGACTGTACTGCTACACTCCAAGTGCCTCCATTTCTCAAGTCACCAACAACCTGGGACCAGTCCCCCAACTAACTCCCCGACACGTACTAGTAAGTCATGTTTATATTTACTGTTATAATGGTAAAAACAATATATTAAAAAAATAAACCTCAGAAATCTATATGAAGGATGTTACAGGAGTGAAAAACATGAGGTGTTCTGCACTTATAAGAGAAATGAAGAAGGATTCAGTGCTCCCTCTGCTGCCAGTGTGAAGAACTGCAGATTCATGCAAAAATAAACCACAGCTACATCACAACTCTTAGTGATTTAAACAGTTAAGTAAAAAAAAATACACAAGACACATGGAATCATCATGCATCTTTCTTAACACACTCACCAAGATGAAAGGTAGGCTCCTAGTCACTGACATGCACTGGACACACAGTGGCCTGCAATGGAACTTGAAGCGGTAAATTGCGATTTCTGGTGTTTGGTCCATGGTCACACACACTGACCATGCATTCACACAAGACAAAATAACAGAAAACCACAGAAAAGTATATTATGTGCAGAATTGAAGTAGGAAATTCAAACAAAACAGAAGTCAGATTGATACAATCCTTTTTTACAGTAACAGTACATATTACAGTACAGTAATTATCCTCCCATTTCAGTTTACTTGACACTAATACAATGTCCTTATTCTGTCTTGTCTGGGTGGAGGCATTTGGCTGTTCAGAATTTCTTTGTTCTATGTTACCTGTTGAGTTTATCATCATATTGCACAGCTCCAGTGTACGATGTAGTATTCTCTGTAGCAGATGAAGTAGGTACACACATTTTCTATTCTTTAATATAGTTATCGTGAAGTTAAAATACCCAGGGTTTTCTTCTCCCATCGCCCGAAATAGGCACAACACCTGAAATGAAGAAGCAGAAACATTCTGTTTGGCTGTCCATGTCAATTTTTTCATGAAGCCTTTTGTCCATGGACAATACTGAAAAAGATTAGAACAGAATATATCTTTTTTGTACATTGAAATTCAAAGTGCAACCCCTTAACAGTGGAAAGGGGTAATAAATACAAAGATTAATATAAATACTAAATAAAACACCAAAACACACATGACACTCCATTTACTGCACTTGTGTCTTCCATGTCACTAGTGCAGCATTTGCTCACACTCAGTTCCTTTATTGCTCTTGGGTAGAGACAGTATTTTAACCTGTTCATCCTGTTTTTCATTGCCTTGTATCTTCTGCCCTGGGGATATTTTGGGCATTTTTAAGGCACTGTCAACTGTAGAGTTCATCCAAGGAGGAGAGGGCAGGTGATGGTTTTCTGGGCAGCGATGTTGATTGTTTGGAGCACTCTCCCCTCTGCTGCTATGCATCTGGCATAGCACACACACACAAGCAATATGTCAACACACTCTCTGAGGAGCAGTAGCAAAATATACCAGCAGTCTTTGTGACAGATGGTTCTTCTTGAGACGTCTCAAGAAGTAAAGTCGCATACATGTTACTGTCTTCAATTCAGCTAATAGGTCAAATTTGTTCAAATCAGGTTACAGAAAATGTTCAAAGATAGCATAATTTGTAATTATAACAGCCCCCTAAAACTACTGGAACAGTGAGGCTAATTCCTTTATTTTTTCTGTAACTGAAAACATTAGGGTTTGACATCAAATGATGAATATGAGACAAAAGATCAGTATTTCAGCTTCTATTTCCAGGCGTTTACATCAAAAATGGTCAAAGAACTTAGAAGATAGCACCTTTTGTTTGAACCAACCCATTTTTCAAGTGAGCAAAATTATTGGAACATGTGACTGACAGGTGTGTTTTGTCCTATTACGCTGGTTATACAAACAGTAAATAGCACTAGTGTCTCCTCTCAGGTTCAGCTTTGGGTTTTGCCTGTGCAGACTGCATTTATAATTAAACAGGTGGAACCAACATGAAGACCAGAGAACCGTCTACGGGAGAAAAGCAAGCAATATTGAAGAAGAGAGAAGATGGAAAATCAATCAATTTGAACATGCATTTGACCTGTTAAAGAGGAAACCCCCAAAACAAACAACAACTGAAAGAGACTGTGGTGAAAAAAGCATCACACAATAAACATGTAAAAGTTTGGTGATGTCAATGGGTTGCAGGCTTCATGCAGTTATTGCAAGTAAATGATTTGCAACTAAATATTAAGCATTATTCACTGTAACATGTTTTGTTCCTATAATTTTTCTCACCTAAAATGTTGGTGTTTTTGTTACAAACAATGTTATCTTCTAAGTTCTTTAACCAATTTTGATGTAAAGACCTGGAAATAAAAGCTGAAATACTGATTTTTTTTTGCCTCATAGTCATCGTTTGATGTCAAACCCAAATATTTTTTCAGTGTAGAGCAAAAACAAAGGAATTGGCCTTGCTGTTCCAATAGTTACGTAGGGAACTCTATCTTTAAATGGAAATAAGAAGGCTACATGAAGTGTCGTGTGACTGTCCTGACTGAAGTAAAACTGCAGAAAATAATTTGTGAATCTAATTTAGGACCACACCTGTAAGTGACCCAGACCACAACTGAAAAGGTCTGTTTGACATAAATTAAATAAAATATTAAAATATCATCACATAGGTTCTCTGACTGCCATGAAACCAAGAGTGTGATCTCTCTCATTTATTTATCGAGGCTTCAATTCCATGAATTGTTCACAGTTGGAGACAGAAATATTTCTCTTTAGTTTATCTTCAGTTAAAATGCCAATGAAAGTCTTCAGTCATTACTGTTTGATCCCAAACTTTAACAAAAATCCTTTCAACAACACTGAATACATCTGTGAAAGTCACCAGCATCATTATGGTCACTCACAACTGGACCAACAACTAGGAAACAAATGTTTTATTCTGAAGCAGTGCACCACTTTCAAACAGTCTCACTGACAATGTGTTGCTGCTCTGAATCATTTGGTGCTGTCAAAGAGTGACATCTGCTGGCTGTAGATGTGTATTGCACCTGAATGGAATGGCGTTGTTCACTGCAGGTTATATTGTATCTCGAGATCTCTGTCACTGTATTCTGTCACTGGTGCAACCTAAATATAAAAGGAGATGTTAATAATTCTATTTTTCTATTTTATGTGAGACATTCAGTACTGTTATGTTATAAATCTGATGAGATGAGGCTGTAATATCTCTTACTACCTTTTAAATACATTAACTCAATGGTTTCTTCTTCAAACAGTAACATTTAACAAAGGCTGTATCATATTAACAATCAACATAGATTGTGCTGGCTTTATAGATTGTAATATATAGAGGTGTGAAGAAGCTAATCACATACCATTGTGCAGCTGGATTTTCCTCTCTGTACCATCTTGTGAAATTGTCTGATGCCATTAGTGTAGCATGTTTCACAAATAATCTGAGTGACAGCAATTAAAAAAATATTTGCATAGCCACAATTTTTGTCTTCTGGAGGGACAGAAAACACAAATAAATAGTAAAAGACTGTTTTTTCTTTACCTCTGTGCATTTGCAATGCCATGTAGTGTTCTGCATGAACCAAAATGTGTTTTACACATCAGTAAAGGAGCTAAACAACTATGTTTTAGGGCAAGCATTTGAATGTATCCTGAGACTTTCAACACCACATGCAAAGGGGGAATGTCCTCATCTTCAAGAAATACTGCTTATTTGTGTCTGGGTGAAAGGGGCATCAATTAAGGAAAGATGCCCAGACCTCGCTCTACCAGGCCACCTCTTCCAGCGCTTGACACAGTGGCATTCTCAGGCCAAATAAAAAATAGAATCCCTGCTTCTCAAGATTCTCCTCCTGGATGGATGTCCCCAAAACAGAAACATCCAAGAGGCACCAAGAAGCCACCTGGACTGGTTCTTCTTAGTGCAGAGGAGTAGCAGTTCTCCTCTGAACACCTATAGAACCTGGAAACCCTTTGTCCACCATGTCAGTGTAAATGTATGTACCATTTTAAAGAGAACTTCTATATGTGCGTGAGCTGTTCAGTCACATCTGTGTTATATTATGGCATATCTATGTATGATGGTGTCTATATTGCTTTAATGATTTATGGTATTTTCTTTCCTCTTTGAAATGAACAGTTGTTTTTCTGTTAATAATCTCACTTTTCATTTTGTCCTATGTTGACAGAATGCTTCACTTTACATGGTAGAGGTGTAACCTGTACTTGTACATGTAGTGATGAACTGTTATTTGACAATGGTTTTCTTAAGTGTTCCTGAGCCCATGTGGTAATATGCTTTACAGAATGATGTCAGTTTTTAAGGCAGTGCTGCCTGAGGGGTCGAAGGTCAAGGGCATTCAATGTTAGTTTCTGGCCTTGCCACACTTGCAGAAATTTCTCCAGATTCTTTGAATCCTTTGATGATGTTATGGACTGTAGATGATGAAATCTCTAAATTCCTTGTAATTGTACATTAACAGATATTGTTCTTAAACTGTTGGACTATTTGTTCATACAGCTGTTCACAAAGTAGTGAATCTCACTCCATCCTTGCTTGTGAACGACTGAACCGTTTGGTGATGCTTCTTTTATATCCAATCATGACACTCACCTGTTTCCATTTAACCTGTGGAATGGTCCAAACAGGTATTTTTGAGCATTCCTCAACTTTCCCTTCTTTTGATGCCCCTGTCCCAGCTCTTCTGAAATGTGTTGCAGGCATCAAATTCAAAATTAGTGAATATTTGCAGAAAAACAGGAATGTTAATCAGTTTGAACATTAAATACCTTGTCTTTGTGGTGTATTAAACTGTACATAGGTTGAAAAGGATTTGCTAATTTTGTTTTACATAATGTCCCAGCTTCATTGGAATTGGGGTTTGTGGTGAGTCATCCCCAAGAAAAATCATGATCACTTTGGTAACAATTAGCACCAGGTTTGGTAACTAAGTTTCCCTGTGTGTCTTTTATATCTGTTGTTCAAACAGAACCTCTACTCCAACAGCTCCAACAGCGCCATCTCCTGGTGAAGTCGTGAGGTGCAGCTGTGCCATTTACACTTTGTCTTGAGCTGTTTGAGTTGTAGGTTTCACTGTATTGTTTCTCTAAAGTCCAGTTGTTAAGCAACACATTAAACTGTAAAGACATTTTCTGTGAACATTTACATGTAGAACATCTGTTTAATTTCATTTTTTAACTGTTAACATTAATACTGTACATTTATGGGTCTTGCCTTCCAGGTGGTCATCAATTTGACAAGAACCAGGTGATCCTCAACACATTTGAGAAGTGAAAACTGAACCAAAGATGGACCGTGGACATCCTGTGATGATCCAGAAAACACTGTGCTGCTCACAGTCCTATTTTTACTCTGTGACTAAATGTCTGAAGATTCTCAGTCATCCAGGTGATGGTATCCAAGGCGTGTGGTTTTTCCTTGTCAACTGAACTGGAATTTTTGTTTGAAGATGTTTTGCTACCTATCCAGTTAGCTTCTTCAGTTCTAGATACTGACCAAACATTACAAAACATGCACTTACACAAGATAGTGTTCTCTAATAAACACTGTTCATGACTTGATTCTACTCCAGTTAAACCAAAGACTGATGTTTTCACTGTGTTTAGTGGAAACTCAACCCTGTGTCAATGCTGCATTCATCTCTTTTCTTTAAGGTACTTCTGTTACTTTGTACATCTGTCACCTGTCTACTGATGATAAACATGAAGTCCAGTGGTATGTCGACCAAGTTTTCTTTTTGTAAATACTGTGAATCTGTTGTAAAGTTTTGATATCTTTCTAGGTTTTCACACTCTTACCTAAACTCTATTTTACTGTTGTAGGTTGTACATAAGAATCAAATGCGTAACTGCAAAGTTAAGTCAAAGTCAAGTTTATTTCCATAGCACATCTAAAAACAACAGAGTTGACCAAAGTGTTGTACATCAGAAGTCCACTAAAACAGCAGTAACATCACAACAAAACATAATGTGTAACGGTAACAATCATAGGAAAATGTGTTTAAAATCAACTTAGATACAACAATAAAAATAAATATAACAATAAAATCATAATAATAGAGTAACAATAATAGAGTAATGACATTGTTTACTGTAATTATGCAAATATAAAAGAAGCTGTTACACATACGATTAAAAATGTGAATAAATTGTCAAACTTAATGTGTCTCTTTAGGTGTAAATGAATCACTGATATTAACAGCTTATTAACAGGTTTCCACAAAACTTCCTGGGTGATAATTAGGTGAAAAGTTCTGCTAATAATAAGTTGCTTTTGTCATGTTCCGAGATATTTTTTCGGTTTTCAATAAAGGATGTAAAGCTTTTCTCTGTCATATAGTTGTGCTCATACATGTACATATTCCTTGCAGAATTTGCAAAATACAGAGGTGGGTAAGTACTCAAGTACTTTTACTCAGCTTCAAGTACTTGAATAGTTTGTTTAAAAATGTCATGCACTTCTTGGTGCAGTCGTTTTGCAAAGTGCTTTTTACAAACTTACCCCGTTACATTTGTGATGATAAAGTGTACGTCCATTCAGTGGATAGAAGTATATTTTTAATCATGAGTAAAATGAACAAAAAGGACTTGAGTGACAAACGAAACCATCCTGTCGGGATTCAGAAAGGCTGAAATAATTGGAAATGTAACTGATGTCTTCTGCAGACCCTCCGTCAGCAGCCTTGTGAGACTGACGGGGCAAGTCGAGGGGTGCAATACTCCGTCATATTGGGGAGTCCATAGACCACGCAGCACCTTAGGGCACCACGAGTGACCTTTATCTGAGGGACGGTGGACCACACGCCAGTCTTGATGTCGAAGCTTTCCACGTTCTGCATGGTCGTCGAGTCGATGAAGCCTCCGACAACAAACAGTTGGTCGTTGATGACCGCGATGCCAAAGTCACCGCGATGGTTCATCATGGAGGGCATGTCATTCCAGGTGTTGGTGTGGGGGTCATAGGCCTCCACAGTCTGCAGATTACGGACATCATCCAAACCGCCGACCTGGAAAAAAAATACAACACTTTACTGGAGGAAGAGGTTCTGATCATAAGTGTTTGAGTCTGAAAGAACTTCAATATTCAATGATAATGACTGGTTAGCGGTTTTTTTTTTAAGATTTATTTTGGGCATTTTTGACTTTACTGATAGTCATAGTGAAGAGAGACGGGCACAATTGGGAGTGACCTGCAGCAGACATGCTGGATTTAAACCTGAGCCACTGAGTCATGTGGATGTGACACCTGTACCTCTAAACATCACTGTTTCTCAACAGAAAATAACAAAGACTCGTATTCATCAAGCATTATTTGAAAGCTCATATAAACGTTTCCTGGTAGGGACAGGCCTCCATCATGTCTACTGAAAATCTAATCTGTTCATTCTGATGACTTCATTACAGTCTGGCCCTAATGCTGGCTCTTCTCTCCTTTTTAATCAAAGATGTTTCAGTAGTTATATTATTTTTTGACAGAAGTTTAATGGTCATACAGCAAAAACTAGGCCTGCGTAGGCGATGACTCCGGCCCCGCTGCGAGGGCCGCTCATGTCAGCAATCATCGTCCACTGGTCAGTCTCCGGGTCATAACACTCAGCAGTCGACAGGGAATGGAATCCTTCAAAGCCACCACAAACGTAGATCTGTAGAGAATGAGGAGGAAATACATCCTTATTTTTCTTTCATTTTTAGGTGTCATCATGTCAAGAACTACCCACCATAGGAAACAAATTTGGTACAGTAATACATCTCCACCTACTCTTTTAGAACATATAAAAAGATCTGTCATGTATCATGATTGGTAGGTACAGTATGCCGGTCCCTCAAATATGGAAAAAAAAATGACTTTGGTTTGGTAGAACCACTTTGCCCCAGCTTCTTCATTTTTTCAAAGCTTTGAGATCCATACATGGATTAATGATTAGTCACATGTATACATTAGTTTCTGGATGGCAGCCACTCCAAATCTGAAAAAGGTTTTCGTGTCAGATTTGTCTCTTCTCTGTCCAACAACCCCAACCAGTCGAGACAGATGTCCTCCTACCCTGAGCCACTGGTTCTGCTGGAGGTTTTTAACTTCTGTTAAAGGAAGTTTTTCAATATATTAATTTATTGTTCATTAGTCGTTCCTTATGAACCTAACGAACCATTGCAGAAATCCATTTATTTGTCACATCATCAATAGTTTCATGAACTTTTTACCAAATCTCTTAAGCTGCATATTCATACAGTTCAGTTCCCCCAGTCTGGTGCCCATTCTTAATGTTATCAGGTATAAAATATGCTTAAAACTGACTACTTTACAAATTGAAATCATTTCAGTCTGATTATCTTCAAAACAAAAAAAAAACCATGAAGTGTCCCAGTGGGTCATTTTCACCAGTTTAAAGGTATTCAGACTGTAGATAAGATCATCCTTGTCAAATGATAAGGAAACCTGCATTGACCTCAGAGGTGTGAGGGTCATAGTGTAATCTAAACTACACGCATCAACACAGTTTGTACACAAGGTGGAAAGCCCTGTATATGAGATTATCCAGTTTGTTTCCCCTTCATAATCCCTTCCTGTCAGACTAAAGTGGTTGCTTTCCTCGCCCTAAAAGAGTGACTGCCTCCGTCATCCTAGGACCTACCTTTCTGTGGAGGGTTGTGCAGCTGGCCTCAGCCCGGGCCATGTGCATGGGTGCAATCATAGTCCATTGGTTGGCTTCTGGTGAGTATCGTTCAGCAGATTTGAGGATTAACTGTCCATCAGAACCTCCCATGGCGTAGATCAACCTGTCCAGTGCAACTACACTGACGCTACAACGGCGGTCATGCATGGGTGCCACTTCCTGCCAGGTGCGCGTGGACAGGTCAAACCTGTACGCGGTGCTCAAGTCTTCGGAACCGTCACTTCCACCGATGCAGTAAACCGCACCATTGAGGAAGACGGCGCCATGAAACGCCACGGGGTTTGCATTGCTGGTTACATCAATCCACTGCTTGGCGTCAACATCATATGCCTCGATGCTGTTGGTAGTACAGTTATTTGTCAATCCTCCGATGGCCAATAGCACGCTGTGGGGCAGGCGAGGACAGGCCAGAGGGTGTGAGCATATGGACCATCTGGTACTCCTTGTGTTGAGGTGGTGCTTGAGCTTCATGGCCTTGTTGAGGATCAATGTGCAGTCGTGGTTTGTGCGCACCAGTTGATTTGCCATGACGTCATCCTTCAAGTTGTCAATGCTCATCAAAGCCAGTCGAACCTGCACATCACATGAAAACACACACTGTCAGTCTGTCGACAATCATTGGGTTTCATTTAAAGGACACATTGTGCATTGTCCAACTCATCATTTTCTGTTCATTTGGGTCAGGGTCGAGGGCAGCAACTTAAGCAGAGAAGCCCAGACTTCCTTCTGCCCAGCCTCCCAGGGTTCCCCAGGCTTTCCTAGGCCAGCCAAGAGACATGGTCCCTACAGAGTGTCCAGGGCCTCCTCCCAGTTTTAGCTAGTTTTGGCAACCGAAGATTGGACCACACGGGCCCACGCCTTCAGCTGCCACTCAAAACCACACTGCACTGGACCCTTATGACTCTTCCTGCAGGTGGTGGGCCCACAGGAAGACATAGTCGTAAGGGTCTTCTGAATCGCTCTTCGTCTGACCTGTCACCTAGGACCAGTTTGCTTTGGGAGACCCTACCAGCGGGGAATTACCCCTGACCACATAGCTTCTAGGATCACTCAGGTACACAAACCCCTCCACCATGATAAGATGGAGATTTAAGGAGGGAGAGTTTGTCGACATTAAAGATGACATAAATGCACTTTTAAGCTTCAAAATCACAGTCAATGTTGTTTTCTTGCCTTTTTGGTCCCTCCCTGGCCTTCATTCCAATTGGTTGTTTGACTAATAGTGCAGTCAGACCAATCAGAGTTCACAGAACGTGGCTTATGCAAATGAGACCAAAACACCGGTAGGAACTGGTGTCAAGTCAAGCATGCAGAGAGCTGACCGAGTGGGCAGGCCTCAGGCCTCAGGCCTCAGGCCGGGGTGATTGATATCACATCTGCATCTGGTTTTCAGGCAGATTCAGCTGAACCAGCACAGAAAAGACTGTTTTGATACAGTAATGTTACAGTAATTTTAGGACCAGGAACATGTTTCATCGTGTTCAACAGCAGAGAAACTGGATTTTTCATGATGTGTTTCTTTTAAAAGATGTGATTTGCTGTTTCACTCCAATAGACATTGATCAGCTGCTGAACATAGTGAAGAATTTAGCAAAAGTACAAATAATCTCACTTAATCAAGGTGCTGTTTTCTGTTAAATGTCAAAGTGCAGTATCTATGCCCTGCACTAACAACTTGTCTCCAGTTGTGACCGGCCTGGTAGAGCCCAATTTTGTTTTTCCATCCATCCATCCATCCATCCATCCATCCATCCCCTTTATCCTCACGGGCATTGGGTGGTGGGGTGGGGGGGGCTGGAGCCAATCCCAGCTGTACACCCTGGATGAGTCACCAATTCATCACATGGGTGACACATAGGGACAGACAACCATCACACTCACATTCATACCTATGGACATACCTATGCACTAGTCACCTAACCCCTAGTGCATGTTTTTGTTGTGAGAGGAAGCCGGAGAACCCAGAGAGAACCTGTGCAGAAAGACCCCACTAGCGAAAGACCTCACTAGTCGGCACTGGGACCGAACCCAGGACCTTCTAGCTGTTAGGTTTGAGTGCTACCCACTGCATCACCATGTTGCCCTTATTTAGTTTTAACTTGTAGTAAATGATGTGCAGTGATACCTTTGCCAATCATATTTTTGTTTGGTTGTCAAAATGAAGAATAACTCGTGTTGATGAAGACAGAAACATCATAAATTATCATAGCTTCACCATCACATACTTTTGGCAGCAGCAGGGCGAGGTGTTGACGTCGCTCTTCAGGTGCATGGGCAATCCAGTGGACGATCGACTTAAACACAGTCATCTCATTGTTCACGGTCAGGTGGTCACTTTCAAGTATTTGTGAAAGTTTGTCTGCAGAGAGTGATAGGAACTCCTCGGAGTTGGCAAAAACCTCCTCAAAGTGTTCCAGTATGAAGGAGAAGGCCTTGCATTTGGGATCCGGGCAGGAATAGAATGTTGTGAAGCACCAGATGCCGATGCAGTTCAGTGGAGTCAGATTCTCCACCAGGAAGTCTGAGCAGATCTGTGCGATTCTGGCAATGATGAACTTCACAGCCACTATAAAGACGTCCTCCACGTTGTCTTCAGTCACAGGAAGAGAGCCGGTGTAGGCGAAGTCAATGATGAGTCGCATGGTGTCAGGTGACACATCAGGGAAGTGATAGATCCTCTGAGCTGGAGACGACCAGCGGGTAAAGAGAGCCCTGTGGGTCAGATCAACACAAACCAATGATTAAACCATTGATGGGGAGTGGGTGATAGGCTGACATAAGAACGTTTGATGGAGAAAAAAGTCACCATCTGCACTTTAATCCAATTTTATTTGTATATCACCAATCAAAATGATTATCTCTAGATGCTTCATAATTCAAGGAGTATACAGACACTAAAAACCCACCAGAACCACCGAGACCCTAACCCTAACCCAGCGGCTCAGGGTAGGACATTTGTCTCAACCGGTTGGGGTTAGTGGATAGAGAGACAAAACAAAATAGAGATAGAACAACAAACAGAGACACTGGACAATGTCCACAATCAGTAAACACACAGCAAGGACATCAAAAGACCTAGAACAGAGACCTAGGGCAGCGGGAGGAAGTAAAAACTACATGTAAGACACAAGGTAGTATCAAAGTATTGCAAAAATAAAAATAAGAAATGGGGGGTAGAGAGGGACAGAGAAAAGGAAGATGGATGGAGAAGATGTAGGGTGAGAGAGGAGAGAAGGAGAGAGAACACTGTTCTAAAAACTTGGAATGTAAATAAAATGAAAATAAGATTTGAGATTTGCAAATCTCATAAACCCATATTTTATTCCCAGTTGAACATAAACAAATGAAATGTTTTTCTGAGACCCGTGCTCACCAGCGTCCATGATGGTGTTTATTTTATGTTCATGCTCCATGACCTAGAACCCATTGTTTACAATGTGAACCTTTGTTGTAGACATGCTCTGACTAATAGTGGACAAACAAAAATGTGTCTTCCTTTTGTTGTTCAGTATACAGTATGTCATTTTCTATTAAAGTCAATTCAATTTTATTTGTATAGTGCCAAACATAATCAATGATTATCTCTAGACGCTTCACAATTCAAGACTATACAAAGAATAAAACCCATCTGCGTTGACTGGTTGGGGTTAGATTTCAGAGGGGAGACAAAAGGCAAAAAAAAACCCACATTTTATTCTACTAGGAATAAAATATTTCATTCTACTGAGAATGAAATATGGGCTCATGACATTTAAAAATCACTGCATTCTGTTTGTCTTTACATTTTATTTACATCCAAACTTTTTGGGAATTTGAAGTTCTATTTTATTATGAACAGATCGACCTGAACGTGTAATAAATACCTCAATAAAGAAATTACAAAACAGATGACAAGGGATTCAGACTCAAAATAGTTGAAGTTACTGAAAAAGTTCAATTTTTCAGAGTTAAATTTAGAGATTTGAAGTATTATTAAGTATTAAGTGTTTTGAAGTATTTTGAAGTGTTATGAATAGGGCTGTCAAACAAGTAAAAATTTTAATCTGATTATAATCACAGGGTCACTGTGGATTAATTTGAATTAATCACGATTAATACCCATTTGTTATTAATCTAAATTAATCACAGGGTCACTTGATTAATTTTGATTAATCACAATTAATACCCATTTGTTGTTTTTCATTTTGTGGGAGCAAAAACACTCACGATAGAAGGTGATAGACATTCGACTAAAATGACTTATTTTACATTAAAATGTATATTGTATTTAATATCACTGTTATATGTACATTTTTTTCTAATTCTAACTAAAGGAAGTCACACCTGCTTTGTAGAACTTAACAGAACCTCTAATGTTCTGCTGAGATGTTTTTGCTTTTTTACATTTGCTGTGGCGACCCCTGAGGGGAGCAGCTGAAAGGGGAAGACGACGACGTTTGGTTCACTGCCTTCATCAGTAACTAATGTAATTTGTTTCAAAAAACGTAAAGACTTATACTTTTACCATTTAAATTGACTTTGAAGCAGCAAATCCTAAAGTTGACAGTGAGGTGGGTCAAATGTAGCACAAGATTTCATCAATTTTTCCCTAATATGAGTTATTGTGCATTAATGTCGTTAACGCGTTAATCTCGTTAAAAAAATAATTCTAATTAACCATGCAAATGGTTTAATCTGGATTAACGCATTCATTTTGACAGGCTGCAACATTCTGTTTGAGCTCTCCATTCATTTCCTATGGGGAAAAAGTTGTGAAAATCCCTAAATGATTTAAAAACTACAAAAGACAGATTTATGAAAAGTAACATATGACACGCCCTGAACGGGACTGATGTACGGAAGCTCATTACTGTCAGTGTAAATTAAACTTTTATGACAGGGCTTTCTCGTTTTAACGTATCGGAAAGTCGT
>JAQQAE010004187.1:0-19114 GCA_029823295.1 Pseudamia nigra | reverse complement strand
CATCTTCTTCTCTCACACCAACTACCTTCATGTCCTCCTTCACCACATCCATAAATCTCCTCTTTGGTCTTCCTCAATAATTACAATTACAAATAATTAATTTCTGAAAATACAATCACAACTTTGTATACAGCACACAAATATGTAGGTGGCACGTCAGCACTGTCCCAGTTTACTCCAATCTAGAGTAATGAAGTATTCACACCTGGTAAAAAAGATGGAGGTTTCAGACTTTGGAATATGAAAAGCATTCAGAAGGTGAAGGACATTTATCGAGAGTCTTTCTTTCCTTTGACCAACAATGTGAAAAACACGAAATTCCCAAAACACTTCCTTAAATATTTACAGTTAAAAGTTGCTTGTCATCCAGGTGTCCACAGATTACACATGTACCTCCTCTATCGCAAATAAAGGAGGCTACTCTTGATAATTTGCAGATGGGTCTTCTTTCTGTGTTTTCCAATTTATTAGGGACTAATGGTAAACATTCAGCGCTGGATAGGCTTAATGCTTGGGAAGAAGATATTCAGGAGGAAGTAGATGAAATGAGGCTTGTCTGGAGGCTCCCAAGCAGACAATAAATAGACGTTTAGATTCCTTCAACATAAGTGGCTGATGGGGATGTACACAACACCTGTCAGACTTCATCACATGTCGGTTAACATTCCACGTATCTGTACCAAGTGTTTAAATGACAAACTTTTTTTTTTTAACTTTTATTTCTTTATGCAAGTACATTTTAATCATTGGTGTTTCGCTGTGGCGACCCCTGAGGGGAGCAGCCGAAAGGAGGAGAAGAAGAAGATGCAAGTACATTTTATTTTGTCAAAATAGCTGCAGCTGGAGTGTATGAGTGTGTGCGTGTGTGAGAGTGTGGTTATTCAGATTGTGTTATAAAAGGAAAACTAATATAGATATTTGGGGGAAAAAATCTAAACAAAATAACCCCCCAAAAATGGATGTAAACTTGACGGTCAGTGTGTCCTCATGTGTTAGATCACATTTTCAATCCGTTTATGGAATGTTGAGTTTCAGAGCACCGGATTACTGCAGAAAACTGAATATAATGTGCAGATGAATAGTTATGATCATAATAGAGTTCATGTAGTTAATATATTTAAAAGCTTTGGGCAGATGACATGTTCCTGGTGATTAATAATTCATTTCATTGTGATCTCATGATCAGAAATGCTTCACATTCTCTTGACTTTCCATGTGACTTCTGATTCAGATGAACTTGTATGTAGATATTTATCTGATGCAGAGACGCATAGAACAGTACACAACAAATAAAATGTCATAAGTGTCATATGACGTTTATTGCGGGCAGTGCTATAAGCGGCAAACTGAACATACAGACTACTCGTAGCATTAAAAATACAAAAATGTTTGTCTGCAAATTAGATCACCTAGAAGCCTCTTAAATCGGGACTTCAGTGCTTTACAGTCATATAATGGCAGAGGCTGATATTGCGTTCATGACTGATGTGATTAATTGTGCAGCCCTGATTTCATGCTGCATTCATAACAGTTGATTATTTGGGTCATTTTTTAATGTATAATCTGTATTTAATGTGTTTTCATCCCATCGGCTGAGTATTGTTGTCCTGCGGCTGGCTGGGCAGGCAGCAGGGTGTCAACATCTTGCTTATGAATAACTCCAGAAGAAAGTAATGCAGGCTAGCCAAACTGATACCATAGGCATATCTATTAAACATCCCTGTCAAGGTCAGATTTCAGAGGCAAAGTTTTCTGAAAACCTTGTTAATACGATAATTGGAGAAGGGAGTTTCAGAGCCTTGTCAAATTCATACCATGCATGCATCTGCTGCAAATCGCACGACAATGCACATTTTTTGTGACCTTGACCTGAAGGTCAGAGGTCAGATTTTGCAAAAACGGTGCGCAGGCTATAATGTGAAGGGAGTTGCCTGGTATTTTTCTTTAATTTTGGGTCATTTGGCGGATCATTTTGTTCAGTATTTACTCGGCTGAAGGTGTATTGTTGTCACGCCGTTGGCAGGTGTCGAACTTTAGTTTGTTAAAGTGATAACTCTTGAATGTAAAGGCTTGGAGTCACAAAGCTTGCACCAAATGCGTATGAGGTCAAAATGGTGACCTTGGACTTGAGATAAACGTCAAGATTTAGATGATCTGATTTTTTTTTTTTTTTTGTTAGTGCAATTACCGATGGATGGAGAGGCCTAGGATCACCAAACTTACAACACGGGTGTAGCCTCCTTCCAAGACTTGGAAGGAGGCTGAGGGGCATCACTGGCATCTGCCAGTATCTATTTGTTGGACTATTTTATTAATTTGCGTTAATTCTTCTCATTCTGCTCATTTTCTTAATAATTTTGTTAGTTCTTTGTATATTCTTTGTATAAAACGCAAACATTTTCAGACCCATGGATTGGTTCTTTAACCTTTTTAAACTAGTGCACTGTTTAATCGTCCACTAATGTAATTGTTTTTGTGTTGCTCTGGTCATTTGCAGTCAGGCCAGTTCAGCGAAGACATGATTCCTACAGTCGGCTTCAACATGAGGAAGGTCACTAAAGGCAACGTGACGATAAAGGTAAACCAACAAGCAACTGTCTGACGCCCGAGAAACATCCCGTCCTACTGTATTGAATAATCTGCACTCTGAAGCAGTAATGGTGCAGTAATGGGTGTGGACAGGGCATAAATGGTGCAGAGTTTCTTTCTAAATGTATTTTCTGCTTATGCCGGTGAATATGACCTTATGTTTTGTGCTTTCTGCAGATATGGGACATAGGTGGACAGCCCCGCTTCAGAAGCATGTGGGAGCGCTACTGCAGGGGAGTCAATGCTATTGTGTAAGTTTGTGGACACTGCAGAGGACAGTTGAAGGCCACTGACTGTTAATTAGGAAAATCAAGTGAAGCCTCCTGAAACTTAGGGTTGGGATTGATTCTTAGTTGTTCATTTGACTCATATTGTTTATTTTTGTTAGTCTTTTACTCATTTTGTGTAATATTTTCTTAACTTTTTATACATTTTGTCACTTATTATTCATTTTTTTTTGGTTGTTCACTTGTGGATTGTGTTATTAAATATGTTCTTTTCCTCAATTGTTTTATTTTGTGCATTTTGTAGATTTTTTTGTCTTAATTTTCTTTTCGATAATTTTCTTGATTATTTCATTTAATTTTTTCTGTTAATTTTGTGGATCATTACCCATTATGTCTGTTTTAGTTTATTGTCCTGATTATTTTGTTCATTGTGGATAATTTTTGTTTATTTTTGTTCATTTTCCTTACTAACTTGTTCATTTTTTAATTTATTGTTGGTGATGTTAAATAATACGCAGATTCAGTTGCAGTCAGAAATTGAGATACTACGGCAATTTATAGATAGATTTAAAAAAAAATGTTGTTTAATAAGTTTGGGTCTGAAGAAGATGACACATTTTGTCTTTTGAGCTGAACTGTTTGCCTCCTTCTGTGCAGTTACATGGTCGATGCAGCAGACCGGGAGAAGATAGAAGCCTCCAGAAACGAACTGCACAACCTGTTAGACAAGCCACAGCTACAAGGAATTCCCGTAAGCAGTCGTTTGCCGTCAGCGCTCAACATCGCACGGCTTCACTTTGGTTCACGACATTGATTTGTGAAGGTCTGGAAACTGCTGTTACAAGCAGTGATGAGACTCTTCATTAGTAATGACGCACCTAATGAGGTTGCAGTGACTCAGGCCTGATGACTTTACGGTAAGTCGTCATTTGAACCCACGCCACCGGCTTTTAATGAGACGTCCCTTCTTGGACTGACGTGACACAGTTTGACATGCTGACATCAAATGCAGGCGGGGTCTCTGTCCTAACCGTTGGGATTCTGGGACATCGGAGGGAAAGGTCAGGGGTCTGCAACCTTTACAACACTACCAGCCATTTTTAGACCAAAAGAAGAGACAGATATGGGTCTAGAGACACAAAAATATCTGAACCCTTTACATACCACATCACATGATGTACATTTTAGCGGGCAACATGTTAAACTGTTTAATTATTTTATTTGTTTTCTTTATTACCTAGTTAATTTTTGTTGAATTTTTTTTGCTCATTTTGCAGATTCTTTTCTTTTTGGTATTTTCTTATTTATTCTTCCTCATTTTTTCCCCCCTTCATTTTCTTGCTTTTCTTCATTTACTTGATTATTATGTAATTCTGTCTGTCCGTTCATCCGTCTAATTTGTTGTGGTCATTTTAGGTGTTTTGGTTTTTATTTGTTTTGACTTGATTCAGTATTGTTTGTTTATTTTATCATTATAATGTTCATTTTACTTATTATATTGATTATTTTTTATTTTCTATATGTTTATGTAGCGTTTTTGTCTCAAGTTTTGTCTTAATTTTTTACTGCACGGTTCTTTTTTTTTCCTCTTTGTTGATTTTTTTTTTTTTTTTTGTTCATTTTGATTTATTGTTACAGGACAAAGCCTCAGGAGCCGGTGCAGATTGGCCGAAGAGCCACATGTGCTTTGGACTGACCACATCTAGTGATGATACTGATGCATTACAGTGCTTAATATTGATGAGCTTTTTGTCCTGCTTCTCATTTTTCAGGTTCTAGTACTGGGCAACAAACGGGACCTGCCCAATGCACTTGATGAGAAGCAGCTCATTGAAAAAATGTAAGATATTAGATGGATATAATGAAATGTGGGTTTGTGCAGTTTTTTAATGAAAAGATGTATGATTTGAGTTATTTTCAGTGTTACCCACCATGGCCAAAAGTATGAGGAAGCGCATGTTCGCATTTATTTGGTTTTATTTATTTAACTGTAATTTATACAGGAGATCCCATTGAGACCCAAAGTCTCATTTACAAGAATCACATACTTGTGTTCTCAAATATGGCCTTATGTCCACAGAAAAACCTCTACTTGAAAAAATATTTCTTCAAATAGAGGTGAAACACATTGTTTTAGTTGTAGAAGATACAAGCTATTATTTTGAAGGAAGCTTGTATTAGATGAATTTCTTTATTTCCAATTTCCTCTGTTTTAAAAAAAGCGCAAGTGCTCATATTCAGTGGAAAACCTAATTATCCCCCACCGATGAGGAAATAAGTCGACAGAGATATAGCATTGAGGTCTGTATGTCCGACTGTCCGTCCAGAGCCATTTTTCTACAGTTTCCATCTGATTTGCATACATTTTTGCAAAGTGGTCCATAACAGCATTCTCTCTAGGTACAGTCTTTCATTCTGCAGTAATTTGGCATTTTGGGCCCTAAGGGCCCAAAAGTGACATTGTGACACAGTCTATGACCTAGTTAATTTTACTTTTATAAGGCACGGTTCCCCCGCAGGTACTTGGGGGTAAAAGGGGGAGGCGGGAATTTACAGGAATGTCCTCTCGCTCGGCCCCTCTTGGCTGCTGTCTCCACCGCAGAGTAGGACCCACCGTGGATGTAATTGCAGCGCAGTCATGCCGATGTGATGTAAACGTGCCAAGAACAAAAGCAGACACGACATCGAGGACAGAGATAAACATACAGGGAGCTGAGGTGGCTGCCGCATTTCTATTTTGTGTGTACACGGTGGCAGATACTATGCATGAGAAGAGAAGATGGCTTGAAGAAACCGGAATCCTACTATTTACTACTCGTCTTCTGCAGGTCTTTAAAAATGCTGCTTGTTTCCGTTGACGTCGTGCCGTCCTCTGGATATACCCAATGGGCGTTGAGTAAAGTTGAAGCTCTGCCCGAGAGTTTTCAGGGTCGTTTGGAGTACCTACCCTGACCAAAGACTTGACTGTAAAGGTTCCTGTAATTTGACCCATGGGGCAGTTCTTGCAGTGGAGACCCACACCAACAGCCCTGGTCCTTGTAAAATAAGTTCCTGCAGTGGAAACATGCCTATATTAGCAGTTGATCTTTCACAACATGAAGTTGGTTCCCCTTTTAATTTTGCTGGGGTGGCAGGGGAAATTGCTAACTACATTTGCTTGTTTTGATTCAGTCTTGTATGTCAAGATAATTGCACTGCCTTGTGTCTTTTAAAGCAAACACCATGCATCCTTAACCATTTATAAATAAAGGCCTGTAAATGCTTATTGTGTTGAGTTCCTGTGGGGCTTCTAAGCAAATGACAGTCTGACACCCACAGTGACTGACATCAGTTCAGATGTGTTGAAACTGCACCGTTTAAAATTTACTGTGTTAAATTAAAGCAGTAGAAGTTAAGACTGTTTTTCTGGCTGTACATGATATGACGGACACTTTACATTAATCCATATAAATTTTACCCACTCTGTTATTTTCCTCTTCAGCCCCCGGCTGTCAAAGAGGCTTGGCTTGTAATTGAGTTTTTATTTGAGGAAATGCTGTAGATAAATGGTTAATGGAATAGTTTTAATATGTGTGTATATATATCATGAAACACAGTCTCACCACAAATAAGACTCTTGTTTCTGCTCAAAACTGAATCTTAATTCTACACAGATTTAATGATGTTTTCTCCTTCTCTGTTTGCAGGAACTTATCTGCCATTCAGGACCGAGAGATCTGCTGCTACTCTGTCTCCTGCAAAGAGAAAGACAACATAGGTAAAGTCACATTTTAAAACCATGGTTCCCAAAGTGACTGAGCTCTTTGGGTGGGTTGCTGCGGCTGAAATACGGTGCAGGCACATTTAAAGCAGCTGACAGACATTGACTGTTTCAAATGTCAGGGATACCAAATAAGTTTTGTCTCTTGGCTTCACTGTACTTTGCAGACACAGCTGTTGACTCTGCCTTGAGTCAACAGCTGTGTCCTGCTCTCTGATCTCACATGCACTGCGATTTAATGCTGCAGCCTGCACACTGTAGGTCAAATATTCAATAATTACCTTTCCGCATGTTGTAATTCAAGTGGTCTGATCGGAAACGAGGCTTTGTACGTCCCACTGTATTTGTACAAAAAGGCTGAACGGGGACGCGTCACCGGCTATGAGTGAAACCTTCGGAAAACTGACTTAGTTTGGTTAAGTGCCATCAAATAATTTCAGATACGTAGTTAGTAAACAGTAATGTGAACTCTGTAATGTAGAAGCACAATTATTAACAACTGAGCAAACATTGTTGAATGTATCTGAGTAATGCAGACAGATTGAGAACCTTGTCATCTTAACCACAACTACAGTTGTCAAGATCAAGTTTATTTCTATAGCACATTGAAAAACAACAGAGTTGACCAAAGTGCTGCACATCAGACCCACTAAAATAATGCTACCATCAAATAATCAAAGCACAATATGTAATATTTAGTAATAAAAGGAAGTATTTTAAAATCCATTTTGATAAAATGGCAAAGGATAAAATGCAGTCGTCTAGAAGGGAAAAAACCTATGTTTTCAGTAAAGGTTTAAAAGTTTGTACTGTCTGAGCTGTGCGGCTGTAGAGAGGAAGACTATTCCACAGTTATAGATCTGCTGCAGCAAAGGCTCGATCTCCTCTGTTTTAGTCTGGTTCTAGGTGTGTGTGTCAGCCACACATACAGAAACACGACTCGTTCCGTACCTCGCACTCAGCTGCAGACTGCCAACACGACTCACCCCTCGGAACTGGCGCCATCTATCGACAGTAAACATTGATTGCATTGTGACACGTATGGCCACCAATGAGAAGTCTCCAGTCACGACTCTGACTTGGCGGCTTATCATTCAAAATGTTGAATCGGCAAGATTTCTGTCGGGACGACATTAAGACTGAAAAATCTGGGTCGGGAACCACCGCACATCAAGCCGATTTCCAGTTGAGATGAGACGAGGCGAGTTGCGTTTCTCTATGTGCGGCTGGCTTTACAGGGGAATAAATGTGAAGCACCAGTCCATTTAAAACCTTCAAGTTAAAATGTAAAATCTTAAAATCAACTCCAGAATGCATGGAAGGATGATGGGATCAGGGGAATGTGTTCTTGCTTTTAGTACCAGTTAAAAGATTGGCTGCCACGTTTTGGACTAAGTGTAAGCGGTGCACAGATGACTGTCTGATTCCAAAATGCAGTTGTGTTTTTGGAGTAGTTGAATTTAAAAAAAAAAAGTTTTTTCCAATAAACAGAAGCTCCAAAATTCAAAGTCCACATAAGACATATCAAATCCTTCCACTGGTGCTAAAACCTTATTAATGCAGGAATAGCTTAGTTTAGTTTGCACTTAAGTCATTGAAATGACTTCAGCAAAGTTGCTGCTTTTTAATAGGAGCTAAAAGGAGGTGGGGTTTCCTGGAGCATCTTGAATTCAGCTGAAGGAACTTTATTGATCCCTTTCAGGGATGTAGAAGAAGAATTTAAAACAAAATGCAGTTGCAGCACTGTGGTCCACGTCACCCGCAGAGTACTGCCACGCAATTACACTTGATTTGCATTGGTTTCCTTCTCAAGCTGAGTTTGTCACCTCATAGTTGTAATGCAAAAATCCACGCTAATATTTACATTCACATGAACTTCTGTTTCAGATATGGAGTCGACTTTGAAATATTAATAGAGTTGTAAACTGAGCACTTCCTTCTAAGCCGTTTCCAAACTGCACTCTCATGATGGCAAAACCCTCATTTTATAACTGCAGTGTCGAAAGCCAAAATCAACATGCACATATGTTAATAATAACATGTACTGTGTGCTCTGCTGGCATTTAAAATGCTTTATTACAAAGAAAGCTAGAAGGTGACGGAAAGTCATTACTTTTCGGCCAAACAGTCCCTTCTGCCTCATCAGACCAACTACAGCCAGTTCCTGTGTATTAAAGGCTCATAATGAAGGTTTATCACTATTGGAGCACATTCATGAAATGTCAAAAGTGAACAGCAGAAAACTTAAGTCAAACATGCTGCTGTGACATTTATAATGCTGACACTGTGAAAGTAGTTCCGTTATATAAGATGCTAGTGTTTCACTAATTGGTTAAAGATGATATTGCAATAAGTTGTAAGCAGAAAGAACACGACTGGTTTCCCTCCTCGACCAAGGCAGTTCCAGGACTTGTTAGTATCTGACGACTAAACTTGAACCACTTCTTTGTGATTCAACAATCCACTCGGCCAAGAAAACCACCTCTAACGCAGACCAGCAGCACCAAGACCGGCTTACTTACCGGGGCTGGGCTATCGAGACCAATTAAAACTTTGTCACCTTCATGTTTAGATGAATAGAACTAGTGAGATTGTCTCCTTAATCCAAAAGAGAAGAAAAAGTATCTATATTGTACAGGGCTGTGGACACTGCACCCACCCTTCCTTTACATGAGGCCTGATGGTCTAAAGACGCACATTAAGAAGACAATAAATGGCACATCTTAACTCTTGACAAGGCACATCTGTGATTTGAAAATTATTCCGTTTAACTGCCTTGTGAATGCTATGAGTGTCCAAAGTTGTCATCAACCTTAAATGTGGCTACTTTGGACAATCTAAACTATGAATATTTCCTGTGTTTTTCAAAACTTTTTGTTTGCTACATAATTCCATCTGTGTTCTTTGACAGTTTAGATGTATTCAATATTAATTGCAATGTTGGAAAATAATAAAATGGTAGTGTAGGTAGATGGGGTAGGAGGCTGCAGTGACTACCTTCACCCCCATGGAAAGAGTTGCTAAGTACCAAAAACGTCCTGATTGTTCATTCTGTCCCGCAGACATAACACTGCAGTGGCTCATCCAGCATTCAAAATCACGAAGGAGCTGAAAGTGAAGCCCCGCCCCTTCCTCCTCCTCCAGTCGCAGCTCTGGCCTCAGCCCCCTATCGGTCATGGGTCCTCGACAGTCATCCTTTCCACTGCCTCTGTGAAGTAATCCAGCTCTCTCTGCTCACTACCGTCACCACACGCACCACCCCGTACACTACCATAAATGTGTAGCCCCTGTACAGCACTACCACCACCCTAAGTATGTGGAGTCTTGAAACATTGTCTGTGTGTGCTCGAAGGTGCATTGTCCATACCCATCATGCCTTATCGTTTGTTAACACAGACATGCTGTGTGTCTGTGTCCGTGATATGTTTTTGGTTTTTTTTTTTTCTGTTCACATTGACACAGAAATTTAATAATGTTGCAATGTACTGTTACCAATTACAACTAAGTCTGTCTGAAACCCTGTGCTGTCAGCATTCGGTGTTTACGCGGCATTGTGTGATTGTACGTAAAACCAGTATTTGCCAAATGACAATATTCTCAAGTACTAAAGCCTTCAGTTCCTCTCTGAAATGTAGGCTGCATGTATTTGCTGGCATATGATAAGTGACTATTTTATTAAAGTTTACACGTAATGATCGTCAGAAGGTAAGACTGTGAGTGGTTGTAATGTCAGAGGCAACATTTTAAACACTTGGTAGAGTTTAAGTGCCTTTGGCGAAGTCAGCGATCCAATCATCAGTTATATACCGTATTTCCTCAAATAGTTTTCTGGGCCTTTTATTTGATGGAGGCTTGTCTTAAAAGGAGGCATTTTGAAAAAATTTCCTCTGTTTAGACATGGTCACACGTAGCTCAAAAGCTCGTTTGAATTTGCTGCTGTTTGCACAGTGTTAGTAACTTCAAAATTTCCTCATGATCACAGAATTAATAAATATAAGTCTTTAGTAATTTAAGTACATTGGAAACATTTAATACTTTACAAGCACCACTACATCTTAATGCTGTTAAACTTTGGCAAATGCCAGCGTATACTGTGAGTTTTAGAATTTTGACCACGAAGGTTTAGTGCACTGTGTGACTGTTTTCAGCTGCAAACGCATACGAATCCAGCAAACACTGCGCGTTCTATGTTTTTGTATGCGATTGTATGAGATTGGACAAAACAAACCCTCTTTTTCTCTTAACACCTGGCACTTTCTTTTTGTCTCCCCTTCAGAATGACACCTGGTGCATCTGCTTCTCTTTCAGTCATACACAGGCAGGCACACGGCTCTAATAATACTACGTAAGCTTAACCCTGCAGAAATGTTAAGATTTTAGCCTAATCTAACTTATTGGCTGCAGTGTGTGATATTTCTGTCATGTTTATTGCATTGTTTTTGACGTCATTTGCTGTTTCCTGCCGCTGCACAGGGGCGGAGAAAGTGCACAGTGATCGCATGGAATTCAAACGTGCACGATTTGAGGCTCTGGCCGATCAGGCAGGTCATAAAACGGCATAGATTGTGAGGCACTATCTCCGACCGCAGTCGCAAGTGAAATGCTGGGGGAGCACATGGTTGCAACTCAGGTCTGAAATCGCACAGTGTATGCCGGCCTTAAAGGACACTTGAAGAAAATGTTCAGCCTCGAGCTGCAACCGATGATTAGTTTCTATGTTGATGGATCTCACCTTTTATTCTTTTAATCAAGTAATTGTTTTGTCTACACAATATGATGGAAAATGATGAAGAGTGTTTGCCAAAGTCACGGAAAGAAACCAGAAAATATTCTCATTTAGGAACCTGTGATCAGAGATTTTTTTTTTTTTTTTTTTTAATGGACAAAAATACTTGACTTTACTGAATAAAACTACTTACCAGTTATGAAAGTAGTAACTCATCATCAGTTAATTGCTGCAGCTCTACTTCACACAGTAACTGAAATCAGAACATAACACTTACTATACATAATGTAGAACAACAAAGTGTTAAAACAGCAGCATGGTATTACTGAATGTGTTAAGTTGATGTAATAGTTAAACTGGCAGCACATGATACGACAGTCACCAGAAAATTACGCCCCCCCCCCCTGGCCTTTGTGTTGCCTCGGTTGGCTATTCATAGAGACCTGGATCGTTATTGACTCATGGGTTTTATTTGAGGAAATGCGGTAAAAAAAAAAGCTCTCAGACGCTAGAGAAATCTTTTGATCCCACTTAAGGCCACCTCTTGACAATCCCATTGTTTTGTAATCACAGAAACGCATTATGATGTCCAAAAACGACAGAAAACAAGAGAGGAAGAAGCAACTGTCAGAGCTGTATAACCTAAATATGTTACATTCATTTGAGTCCTTTTAAACGCCGTTTCACTTGTAGCTTGTGACTGTTTAATGTAGCTCGGCATCTGGGCTCACGCTGGCTCGCGGTTCTCAGGTTGTTATAGGAATCTTCAAATTGTCTGAACGAAGTACGGGTGCGCCCGAGCGTCTGTCTCGTAATAATCCCACTTTTTGTTCGGGTGGGGATAAAAGGCAAACCGCTGGTCTGTTCAAAGCCTCGGACGCTTGATGTCATGTCACGCCCTCGTTTGAACCCTGACGTTTTTGGAAAGCGCTCAAAACAGCCGTCTCCACCAGTTGACATTTCCTCACAAGCGACAAGACAATGATTCTTTTGCCTCAGTTCCAGTCATGTATGTTAATCTGCCTTTTGCTTGACCAGTGCATCTTGATGAATTAAATTTTGTGTATGTATGAGTGTTTTGGGGCGCGTCATCTCTTCTGCTATGATGTCTCGGCCTCAGTGGCTTCTGCATTTCACAGCATCATTGCCTTTGAATCCATCACGCGCTCGGTTTCCTCACCTCGTCCTGTGTCCGCTGGTGATTGTTGTAATCCTAAATATCCATTGTTGGGACCACAGCAGCAGTGAGGGGCTGTAAAACTGGGTGACTATGTGGGTAATTGGGGAAAAAAAAAAGCTTTGTTACCTGTGTAATAATATAATGATAATATAGCCTATTTGCAATTTGTATGTGCATGTGCTGAACCTATTCACATTCAATTGCAGACTTTGTAAATAAAATGTTAGCATTTTTATTCCAACAAATGCTCCTGTAGATGTCCTGCATTCTTTCCCTGTGATTGCTAATAAAAATTGTTTTTATTTTTAAGGATTTCAATGTGGTGACGTCCAGATTCTTCGGAAATGTAGTTTCAGTGGTGGCCAGTAGGTGGCAGCAGAGGACCGTGGAAGGATAAAGGGCGAGGGGTGTTTAACCATCTGAGAACTCCAGTGAAGTTTGAGCTGAAGTTCCGGAAAAGTCTCAGATTTCACACATACATGTTAATTCTGTTCTTTTATAGTGTGATTCAGCAACTTTAACAAGCTAAAGGGCCATTTTTTTTCGCAAAAATAAAAAAAAATGTCTAGAGCTACAAAAATAGTTGTCCTTTTATGATAAATATGACACACGATCCACAATTTAGCTACAGCATGTTTAAAAAAAACCTTGTTTATTGTGTTCATTTTTGTTCATTGGGTTAATTCTATGCATTGTGGCCATTTTTATGTTAGTTTGTTCACTTTTGTGGATTATTTTTTGTTTTTTTTTTTCATTCTTTTCCTTATTGTGGTCATTTTTTAGTTTTTTGATTTGTTTTTGTTTATTTTCTTGATCTTGTTCCGATCATTTTGAGGATGATTTTGTTCATATTTTGTACATTATTTTAGTCAGTTTCTTGAATACTTATATTTTTGTTAAATTTGAACATTATTCTGTACATTTTGTCGTTTATCATGATGCTAATTCTGTGCATTATTTGGTGAATTTTCTTTTTGGTTAATTTTTCTTTGTGTTTATTATTCTTTGGGAGTACTTTATTCCTTTTTATTTATTTGTATACATTTTTTGATTATTTGTTCAGTTGGGGATTATTGTGTTAATTTTTGGTTCTTTAGTCTTTCCCTGAGGGGAACAGCTGAAAGGAGAAGAAGAAGTAGTCTTTTTTATTAATTTTTAAAAAATATTTTTGTCTTATTTTCTGGATTATGTGTATCATTTTGGTCATTATTTTGTATATTCTTTGTTTTTGCTCATATCATTTGATTATTTTGTTCATTTTATTCATTTCGTGTGTTGTTTTTGTAATTTTTTTTGGTTTATTTTGTTAAATTTTGATTTCTTGCACTATTTGTTTAATTCGTGTTGTGAATTATCATTTGATTATTTTATTTTTTTGCCCATACCTTTTGGATCATTTTGTTCATTTTGAGCATTTTGGCCATTTTTCTTGTATTGTTTAGGTTTTGCTCATTTTCTTTGATGGCATCAATCCAGCTTGTGCAATACATGCACACGGTGCCGTAGACGACATCAAATCAAAGTTTAAAAATCTTTCACATCTTATTATGTTGTACATACAAAGGGTCAAATACGTGTTACAATATGTGGATGCACTTACAGTAACAAATGGAGACATTATGGGAATTTAAGTTCTTTCTACTTTAGATCCCAAGGAGGCTATAAATGTATCTTAAAAAATGTAGGATTGACTGCCTTGACACATAATCATCACCTGTTAGGCATTTTTCTGCCAAGATACACTGTTGTGTATTGAAATGCTCTGCTGAACACAATGTTAAAGCAAGTCCAGGGAGCACGTTGTGAACGATGGGGGGCCATAAACGGGGCCGTGCTCACAGCTGGACCTGCACCGAGCCGCAACGCCGCACACCAGACTCTTAAACCTCGAACACCTTTAATTAATCTCATTTCTCGACCGCAGCGTCTAATGAGCAGCTGCTGGCATTTATAGCATGCCAGGGCCGAAGTTGGAACGTGAGGACAGATCTTGGGGTGTGAGCCGACGAATTCCATGGGTCAGTGGAGATTTGGGTGCGAGTCTGCATGGGAAGAATATATATGTGTGGAAGCTAAGATGGAGGTTGTTTGGACGTGGCGTGAGAGAGGGTTAAGTCGGGCATCGCTGCGTCCTCCAGCGTTGAACACTGGAGGATGTGTTCCTGGTGAACTGCTATTTGTCTTCATGACGGAAGTAAAAACATAAGCAAAATAGTCAAGCTAATGGGGAAACAAATGATCAAATGAACAAAAATGGAGTTAATTGGTCAAACAAATGAACAAAATCATGTAGAAAATGAACAAACTAGAGAACCAAGTGAGCAAATGAGCAGAAATTGGCAATAAATGAATAGGATAATGAACAAAATGAACAAAACAATGCACAAGATAATTATATTGTAAGAAAAATCACCAATAAAATGACCAGAAATTAACTAACCAAGAAATTATACAAAACCATAAATCATTTAGAGACCACAGACCTTTGCCAAAACAGCGCAGATTCTCTTCATAGTGGGAAACGACAGTAACAACAATGTTATTTTATTATTAGTTCAACACTTACTCACGAAAAATAATATTTCCATAATGCCTGTTTTCTTCTGGGTCCAACTCCGTAAATGTTGAACGTACAGTACGTCAAATCTGTGGACACATTCCTGAATCAGCGGACTTTCATTCCAGTTTGGGATCCGTTGCACGTCTGTAGCTTTATTTGCTGCGTTACAGTAGCTATTTTTCCTCGGCCCCTGTAAACCTGAGGACACACAAGATTTTTTTTTTTTACCAGATCTTACCCGTGATTTGCAGTTGGACAGAGTCTGCGCCAGCCCGCCCTATTTAGGGACGGTCTGCGTGGCTAGTGTGTGAGGGGAAACAGACCTGACCGGACCTCAGTCGCAGTCAGTCAACACCCGACTCGCCTCGTCCCAACTGGAAATCTGCTTGGTGTCCGGCGGTTGCCGACCCAGATTTTTCCGCCTTGATGACGTTCTGACACAAATCGTGCCGATTCAACATGTTGAATCGCCAGGACCATGTCTCGGATGTGCCGCGATCATGACTCCGACTTCGTACCTTTTATAATGGTTGGGCATGTAGACAATAGGGGGCGTGACTGAATCGATACAATCGATGTTCACTGTTGAAAGATGGTGCCAGTTAGCAGACACGAGGTGTAGTGATGGCAATCGGCAGCTGTGTGCGAGGTACGTTCAACCGTGCACCAGGCGACCGGACTCGAGTCGAGTTGGGATCAGTTGTGATTCGCTCTGTGCCGCTGAATTTTTCGAGCCGACTCTGGACGCAGTCGGGTCGTGTGCACGGTTTACTGACCCAGCTGAAAACACACCTTACCGACAGCCAATAAGAAAGACTAAATGGGCCACAGGAAATGGCATCAGACGAGGAAGATGACAGAAAGTAGCGGGAATATCAAAAATAATGATTACAAACAGCCATACCTGTTTTTTTCCAAGCATATACTAGCCATTTACAGTCGGTGTTTGTTTACAGATTCAGATTAGTGATGGGAGGATCGGTTCTGTGGTATCCATGTATCAGTACTCACACGCTACTCATTTGGGTATCGATTACTAATTAATAAATATGAAAGAAAGCACAGTTTTGGAGTAACGTGCAGCTGTGTTTTCATATGAAACACCCCCTACCCGACAGCATATTGAACTGTGACAGGAAGAGCCGTCGATGCGGGTTAGCTGTGTTTGCTTCTAACCTGTTAGCACCTACTTGGCAAGCGAGCGCCCATCATGTCTTAATGTTAGTGAGCGGAGAAAATGTCGCAGTGGGCGACAGACAGAGGAGTGTGATATGGTCTTGTTTTTCACCAGCTTAAAAAAACGATGACGAGGGGTTGTTTGTGCGAGAAGAGTTCGACACAGCAGCGACGGAGTAACGTCTACGAACGGCTGAAGACGCACATCCTCGGACCCGTGGCCAAGAAAATGCATCCAGGTATTTACAACGTGTCTGTCTGTGCCACATGTACACAAACATAATGATCACCGTGTCATGGTGACGATGCCGTTTCAGCCTTTCTTCAGAGAGAATTCAGATTGAACATCGTGATTTTTATGTCATGAAAACCAATGACTGACGCTGAGATTTGTCTCAGAGTAAAACATTTATATTGTGTTAATTGTGTTAAAAATATTGTAAAGTATAATAGAATTGTGTTAACTCATAATGAATGGTAATTTTTGTAACGTTATAAAGTTGTTAAATGACTGGTCTTTGGTAATAATATTTCGAGAATTTGTAAGAATTTCGAGTATAGGGTGTTTGTCACATTGACAGCTGCGAGATGTCGCTCTAGCAAATTTGCCAAGAAAGTAATCAATATAGTATCTCAAAAATGTGGTGTCGGGATCGGGGAGCGACACGCCCCCTCGGAGACACAGTCGCTCTTGTGAGTTTGATGTGTTCGTGTGTCTTCAGTTTGTTTGACGTCATTCCCCGTCGTTCAGCCGTCGTCGGAAAATCTGCGGAAACGAGTCAGTTAGTGTGAACTCCAGAAAAATCTGTCACAACTGTGTAAGTTGTAGTGTGTCCCCAGTTTAAGTGTGAACTACTGGTGGAACTTTGTCATTTCTGTCTTGTCCTGAAAATTTCATCCAAATTCATTCATAAATGTTTGAGTTATGTTGTGAACAAACAAACGCATAAATAAATGAACTCCTTGGTGAAGGTAATTACCCCGATGCAAACAAAAAATGACGGCAGGAAGCAACAGGGCTCCCTCCCCGTTCATCCGGGTGTGTGTGTGTGATTATTGTTGGTTTCAGAGCTGCCCTGAGGATTTCTGCTGAGAGCAGGTCATGAAGACGACCCCAAGGTGCGACAGACCATTAATGGAGTTACACTTCATTTCCAACGAGCTCGTTATGTAATAGAACATGTTCCACACTGAGCACCTGTCCGGTTCTGCACGAGCCAAACCGGACGCTCACTGCTCCAGGTACAGGTCGGCTGATTTTTCACAACCAGTTTGTAAATATAGATGTTAATGATGATTGATGATGTATTTTTTATAAGTTTGTGTCCTGTGAAGACAACAAATCACACTCCTGAAAAACCCTGCTTTTACATAAATACCTTTTTTTTTTTCCACTCAATTTTGGAGTTGTGCTCATTTTTCTCACTTGATTTTTTTTCTGTTTTCTCCTGTTCTTTTTATCCTTCATTCTTAATTTTTTTTTCTCAATGATTTTGTCTTTGTTCATGTAATGGTTTTATGCTGTGTGTTTTTAGTGCTCTATGATCTTGCATAAAGCACTATAAAGGACTATACAAAAAGTACATTACATTAAACTACATAATTTCACTAGTTATGTTTGTGTTAATTTTTGCATAATATTTGGTTCATTTCGCAGTTTTTTGAATATATTTTCATTTATTTTAATATCCATTCATTTTATGCATTTCCTTTGTCTATTTTGGTTAATATCGGTTTTGAATCTGTGAATTGAAACTTTTTTATTAGAGGGGACACATGTAAACACTCCCGTCCCCTCCAAAATCTACATTTGCGGTTGAAATATTGAGTAAGTTATTATGAGAACGTCCTTTTTGACTGGACATACTATTCTACACATGTTTATTTTACTGTTTTTCCTGCGTTTCTTATGACATGAGTAATTTGTACGTTGTTAAACTATGGATGAGGGATTTGAGTGACCCTGCAGCCCCAGCATTGACAGGCATCTGCACACACTTGGTTGGCGTCCCAGTGCAGAACATAATTTGACACTAATCAGTATGTGTGGAATGTCTCATGATTAATAAAGAGCTGCATGGTACATATCGGTGTCCTTTATTACTCGACACCCTGTAAAAGACGCCCTGGACTAGCCCACTTTAATAAGGCTCTGCAGACACATCGCTTTCTCTGTGTTACCCACAGCTTTTTACTGACGTTTATTACAACAAATGCACCAGTGAGTGTTTGACCTCATGCTTTTAGACGGTTGAATGCGATTATGAAATTTAGTTGAACTACTAATATGGCTGTGTCTAGTCTGTGAATGCAATTTACCTCAGCGATAACCAGAGGTGGAAGTACTCCTGTGTTTTTACTCTGTTTCAGAAAATGTATGTCTGACAGTAGTTATTGGGCAGAAAACTTTTACTCAGTCATTTGTGATGGTTAGATTAAGCTACACCTCAGTAATCCACAACAGTTAGTATTAGACGTCCATCTCTGGCACATCTCTAGACTGTTTTGCTTCCAAATGATGAGGAGCAACACTCTGATTATGTAATGCCTGTTATGTCAACCCCAAACAGTGGAAAATCCTCACAGGGGTCCAGAGGATGCTGGAGCCTTTCCCAGCTGGCTTAGACAAAATGTGGGCTACACAAGTCACCAGTTCATCACAAAGGAGACAGAGATGGGTAATCGCTGTCGCAGGAAAACCCCCCCCCCCCAAAAAACAAAAAAAAAAATCATACCTATGGGTAGGCATTTGGATCAAACCCCAGACCTCCTTGCTACAAGGCACTGAGTAAAATAAACAACAATATGAGCAAAACTTGACAAAATTACCGTAATTTCCGCACTATAAACCGCACCTGATTATAAGCCTCACTGTCCAAAAATGTCACATTTTTAA